>JAIFHC010000651.1:0-50000 GCA_021229015.1 Solen grandis | reverse complement strand
CCTGGGGAGGGGGAACATCAAATCTGCCGGGGTACATACTTCTCTCCCCAACATCATCTTGTTGGCTGTGAAGCCAGTCATGCGGTTTACTGATGCTCTGAGGGCACCTGCTATTTGCTGCAGATGTAAGTCCCACTGTTTTGGGGATTTGCCCACAAAACAGCGAACTGCGTCCATAAAGGTGCGGTTATAGCGCTCCACCTGGCCGTTGGAGGAGGGCCGGTAGGGCGTTGTCCGCGCCTTGTGGATCTCTAGGACTCTGCAAAGCTCTCCGAAAAGCTTTGACTCAAAGTTGCGGCCTTGATCCGGGAAGACCTGGAAAGGATTTCCAAATCTTGAGAAGAAGCCATCGACCGCTGCCCTTGCAGTATCCTCTGCGGACTGACTAGGCACTGGGATGCACTCCACCCTCTTGGTGAACTGATCGACAATCATGAGCACATGCTCGTTTCCCCAAGGCGTCTTGGGAAGAGGCCCCAGGAAATCAACATGCACTCTTTCCATGGGCGATCCTGCCTGATATTCAGTCATGGGGCACCTACCCTGGCGGGCAGTCTTTTTGTTTTGATTGCACTGAGCACAACCAGCCACAAAGTTGGTGATGTCTTTCCCCATACCATACCAAGTAAACTTCTCCTTCATTCGGTCGCGAGTGCGACTCTCGCCCTGGTGACCGGCAGAAGGGAGGTCATGGTTCAGTTCCATGGCCTTCACCCTCATTTCTACTGGCAGCAGGAGTCGTTTCTCCTCAGAATGCTTATCAGATTGATAGAGCACCCCGTCGATCAAAGACAAACTCTCCCTATTTAGCCAGTAGGACTTGGTGACTGGGCTAGAACGAAAAAGGGCTGATGCCTCAGGCACCTTCTCCTTCTCCAGCCAATCCAGCACAAGACCCAAGTTACTGTCTCGGTGCTGCGCCTCCCGTAAATCGGACACAGTGAAGCCCCAACTTTGTGGGGTATCACTAGGTGGATCCGGGTAGGGCTTTCCGTCCTTTTGAACTGAGTCCAGGTCCCCAAGGGGAGGATCACTGGTCCTGGGCCTGCCCCGGGTCGCTACTAGATTCACACTGGCCACCCTACCCTCCAGAGAACACCCCGCAGCGTTCCACGGAATCTCCTCCAGAAACACAGCCATTGTGGTCACGTCCACTGGATCTCAGCGTCCCCCGGGCCCCAAGCCCCCTTAAGGTCGCACTGTGACATGCAATCCTCAACAGTACTAAAAATCAGATCCTCTGAGAGATACTGATTACCGCCTGCTTCCGCGACCGATGCAATGCGCGCCGGCTTGCCACCCGCACTCATTGGGCTTTCACCTTCGACTGTTTTACCGCAGATGCTCCCGGCCATGGTCTCTTGACTTCTGAGAACGGCACTATTCACCTCGAGTTGAGAAACAACACAAGGGATAGGCCTATTGTTACCAGTTACCAAGGGCACAGCCTCATTCACTTGCTCGAAAAAACCCTCCCACTTCGCGTGGGCGTTTGAGCAATATTTACAGCCACCACAGGGCAGGTCCCCTGGCTTGACTCCTACTTCAAATGCCTTGCATGTCTCCCCATTTAAGGGGATCCGTGACAGTGCATCAGCGTTTGAATGGTCCTTGCCAGCCCGGTGCTGCAGCACCATGTTGTACTGAGACAGCTCCTCAAGCCATCTCGCCAACTGCCCCTGTGGTTCCCGAAAGTTCACAAGCCACCTTAAGCTAGAGTGGTCAGTACGCACCACGAATGGCCGCCCCAGCAGATAGTGCCTAAACTGTCTAGTAAAGCGCACGACTGCCAAGAGTTCCTCTGCTCCTTGGTCAAGGCATAGCTTCCATAAGCTATTACCTTTTCCTTGCCATCTTGCACCTGAATTAGCTCAGCGCCTATGGCCAGGTCTGACGCGTCCGTATCCAGAATGAAGGGATCAGTCTGGTTAGGCAATGCCAACACTGGTGGTGAGATTAAACTCTCCTTCAATGTAGCAAATGCGTCTGCCTGCTCTGGGCCACAGACAAACTGATGTTTGCCCGTGACAGCGTATAACGGAGCGACTACCTTAGAGAAATTCTTGATGAATCCCCTGTGGTAGTTTACCAGCCCCATAAACCTCTCAACGTGCTTGGCACAGTCTGGGACTGGCCAATTTTTTACCACAGCTATGTCCTGTTCGGACACAGCCAGGATATCGCCGCTGACCTGCCGGCCCAAAAACTCCACCTCTTTCTGAAAAAAGGTACATTTCTTGGGCTTCAGCTTCATCCCGTGGTTAAGGAATCTTTTAAGTGCCTCTCTGAGATTGGCCATGTGATCCTGGAAATCTCTACCCAGCACTACCACATCGTCGAGGAATGCCAGGACAGCTTTCCAATTTAGACCTCTGAGGATCAAATTCATGGCCCTAGCGAAGGTCGCCCCACACAAGCCGAATCCCATGCGGGCATGCTCGAAAAGGCCATACCTTGTGATAAAGGCTGATCCTCGTCACGGATCCGCAGCTGGAAGTAGGCTGAGTTGGCGTCAAGTTTCGAAAACCAGACACTACCAGCCAACGTGTCTAGACAGTCATCAACCAGGGGCAGAGGGTAAACGTCTTTGACAGTCACCTCATTCAATGCCCTATAGTCGATGCACCATCTTACCGTCCCATCTCTCTTGCGGATCAGAACGGGCGCTGAGGCCCAGTCTGATGTTGACTCCTTGATAACGCCAGCGTTCAGCATCTTTTTCAAGTGCTCTTCTTCCTCGCCAGCAAAGCATGCAGGGGTTCTCCGCACTCTCTGCTTGACGGGCTTGGCATTACCAGTGTCGATGGTGTGTTCGATCCCCGTGAAGTCGCCAAGATCGAACTCATCTTTGGCAAAGACGTCCTGGTACTCAATTAGCAATTGAGCTGATTGGACCTGTTCGCCTTCACTAAGGTTGGTGCACGAGTCCCGGTACACCTGGTGCTCCGGTATAGCACTGCCACTACCATGAGATAATGACATGTCCCCATGCACTTCCGTGGACTGCACCTGTTGCACCGAAATTTCCTCAGTACAATCAGTTTCGTCCATTATCTCCCTAACTGGGTATGCCCGACCTACCTCACTGCCCTTCTTCACAATGCGATAGCAGTCAGTGGGGTTAACCAGGCACACCACGGGCTCCGAGGCACTCTGACGTAGGGTACTAGGCATCAGCAATTTGGACTGGACTAGTGGTTCAATGACATAGACAACTGAGTGTCCACCTTGCATGAGACTTTGGCAACCGAATGAGGGGGTATGACACGTCGCTTAGCAACAGTGACACGGGACACTATGGGGCCCTCCGAGGAATCCACATCAAGGGAGATGTGCATCCCATCAAAGAGGAGTATCCCTTTTCCCATATCCAGTACCGCGCTCCCAAGACGTCGCGGCCGTCCACGGCGCAATATAGACTCGAGATCCTTGATCGCCTGTTGGATCTTAGAGTCCACGTCCTCGGCTGAAACCGTGCGTGGGGACTGAGCCGCCACAGCAGCCACACTCTCTGGTGCTTTCTTCTTTCCCTGAGGCTGGCCAAAAAGCACCGCGCTTACTTCTTGGCACCGGCGCACTAGCCTCTTAGCCTCAGGTAGGGACTTAGGGGCTTGAATGCACACCTGTTGTCCCACGACTTTGTCATGTAGGCCCAGGCAGAACCTTGAGACCACCTCAGAGGTCACAAAGTGCTCTGGTAGGCCCCGGAAAGCCTTATCGCCGAGGGTGAGGACCTTATCTTCCCATTCATCCAGGGTTTCCCCTGGCGCCTGGGAAGCAGCTGCGAACTGAGCCCGTAGTGCATCAGGCGGGTCGACTCCCCCATAGTGGTCCTCCAGCTTTCGCATGACTTGACCAAAAGCCATATCCTGACTACTCCCCGTGATGAGCTAGGAAGTAGTCCAGTGCTTTACCTGTAAGGCAAAACACCAGACAGTCCAGTTCACTCTCGATTCTCTCCCCTTTAGACATAATCCACTTGAATTTATGCTTAAAGGAGGACCAGTTTGTATGGCCATTGAACCTAAGGTCCTTTGGCAATGACCTCTCCAACTCTCGGCCCAATATGACTGGTCGGACTTGTTTGTGGGAGCTGGTGTCGAACACCACTCCTCCCCCGAGTCCTCTGAGTCCTCGAACCTAATCTTCCTGCGGGGCGTGGATGGCACCGCCGGAGTAATAGGGGACTCTCCCCAGTCTATATCTTTCCTAAGAGGCTGGATATCCTCTGAGGTCATGAGTTTTGCTTTTGGCTGAGCCAAAATGCCCTTTTTTCTGGTTTTGGCTCTGAGACCTCCACCTTAGGTTTGACAGTAGGTTCCGGCTGGGAGTGCAAAGCCTCACGCTTCCCCTGTTGGGTTAGCAGAGTGGCCATGCTCTCGACCAAGCCCACCATCCTGTCCCACTCCCTCCTTGAAGGTTGAAATTCAACATCTGAGTCAGAATCTGAGTTCGACTCAGGGTCTTCCACGTCAACTTCCGGTTTGGAAGCTAGCATGTGTGGCTTTAGATCCGCCACTGCACCTAGGTGCTCCTGCTCACTGACAGCAGAGCCCTTCCAAGTATGTGGACTAAGGTTATGGAACAAGTTCTGAGAACTTGCCTCCACCTTAATCAAATCCTTGTTGGGCATGAAATCCAACCGCTCAAGCTCACTTGATGTGAACGAACGGCGGATCACTGATTCCAGCAACTTCTGGTTAAAGTTACCCGAGTTCGCTCGCAATGCAACTATTGCATCGGCAAACACGGCCCAACCCCTGAAATCGCCTACAGTTCTGCCGCAGAAGCAAAATTGACAAATACCGTTTTCACAACGGGGGTTGTGGTCACAGTATTGTCACTGTCAGACATGGCGCCGTGCAGGGCAAAGTGTCTTCTACTCATTTACCCCACCCAAACTTAAAATAAGATATCAAGCCTGAGAACGACAAAGGAAGCTGCGGAAATGAGTTCCAAGTTCCCCTATTGCCGTTGGAGCAAACAAATAAAAAACTAGAACTATCACTAAATGTGATTAATACCCCCGCAATACTGCTTTAGAAATGATGAAATTATTAGGATTACTTCACTTCCTCTTATTGCGCTTGACTATTGTATGTAAGTGCAAGGGCAATAACTCTATACATACTACAGATAGAGTTATGGTTCTTGTGCATTGCACTTCCTCTTATTGTGCTTGACCATTGTATGAAATTGTTGTGAATTCCAATCAGTAGTTTTAAAGTTAAGCTCCGGACAAGGAAAAGTAACAAAGGGCAATAACTCTATAATTACTCTAGATAGAGTTATGGTTCTTGTGCACTGCACTTCCTCATATTGTGGTTGACCATTGTATGAAATTGTTTTGAAATCCAACCAGTAGTTTACAAGTTATACTCTGGACAAGGAAATCTAACTAAGGGCAATAACTCTGTAATTACTCTAGATAGAGTTATGGTTCTTGTGCACTGCACTTCCTCATATTGTGGTTGACCATTGTATGAAATTGTTTTGAAATCCAACCAGTAGTTTACAAGTTATACTCTGGACAAGGAAAAGTAACTAAGGGCAATAACTCTGTAATTCCTATAGATAGAGTTATGGTTCTTGTGCACTGCACTTCCTCATATTGTGGTTGACCATTGTATGAAATTGTTTTGAAATCCAACCAGTAGTTTACAAGTTATACTCTGGACACGGAAAAGTAACTAAGGGCAATAACTCTAATTCCTATAGATAGAGTTATGGTTCTTGTGCACTGCCACTTCCTCATATTGTGGTTGACCATTGTATGAAATTGTTTTGAAATCCAACAGTATTTACAAGTTATACTCGGACAAGGAAAAAATAAAAGGGCAATAACTCGTAATTACTCTAGATAGAGTTATGGTTCTTGTGCACTGCCACTTCCTCTCATTGTGCTTGACCATTGTATGAAATTGTTTTGAAATCCAATCAGTACTTTACAAGTTATACTCCGGACAAGGAAAAAATACAAAGGGCAATAACTCTGTAATTCCTATAGATAGAGTTATGGTTCTTGTGCACTGCACTTCCTCATATTGTGGTTGACCATTGTATGAAATTGTTTTGAAATCCAACCAGTAGTTTACAAGTTATACTCTGGACAAGGAAAAGTAACTAAGGGCAATAACTCTGTTATTCCTATAGATAGAGTTATGGTTCTTGTGCACTGCACTTCCTCATATTGTGGTTGACCACTGTATGAAATTGTTTTGAAATCCAACCAGTAGTTTACAAGTTATACTCTGGACAAGGAAAAGTAACAAAGGGCAATAACTCTGTAATTCCTATAGATAGAGTTATGGTTCTTGTGCACTGCCACTTCCTCTATTGTGTTGACCATTGTATGAAATTGTTTTGAAATCCAACAGTATTTACAAGTTATACTCCGGACAAGGAAACAATACAAAGGGCAATAACTCTGTAATTACTCTAGATAGAGTTATGGTTCTTGTGCACTGCACTTCCTCAGATTGTGGTTGACCATTGTATGAAATTGTTTTGAAATCCAACTTGTACTTTTCAAGTTATGCTCCGGACAAGGAAAAGTAACAAAGGGCAATAACTCTGTAATAAGTCAAGATGGAGTTATGGTTCTTGTGCACTGCACTTCCTCTCCATGTGCTTGATCATTGCATGAAGTTGTATTGAATTACAACTTGTGGTTTTCAAGTTATGCTCCGGACAAGGAAAATGCAACGGACCGCTGGACCGACCGACCAAACCGACCACCGGGTGACTCCATATATACCCCCCCCCCCCCCCCCTCCCCAACTTCGTTTCGGGGGTATAAAAACACGAAAAGTCAACAAACAAACCTAAATAAAATTAGATAACAATAATTAAAGTTTGAATGTGAAACAAACCTTGCACCGGAACTGAGCTCCGCTTGCCGTTTGCCGGACAAGAGTCTACGGAAACCAAGAGATTTCGACGCAAAACTCACAAAAAGGGAAAAATACCCAACAATATTCCTCGCAGAAGGATCCGCGTAGGACAAAAGTTGATATTTCTACCCTACTCTCTGCCTGTGAAACGTACTCAAAGCGAAAATTGACTGAGCCAAATCCGCCGAATTTCGTCTCAATGGTAGCGAGCAAACAACGGTCAAAATACGTTCGAAATTAACCGCTGTCACCAATATAGCTTAATTAATCCTAAGCTAAAGGGTTGATAGGCCAGAAACTGAGTTCTTACCTTGTTCTAGGTAGGTCGATACGTCGATGTTATTGGTTTGTTGTTTGGGGTTGTAGATCGTCAAGCTGGCAAATATGGCGGGCTAAGTTGATCTGCCGGAAGACGCTCTACGTCACACAGAGCACACAAAGTGATGACGTCACCACAGAGGAAAGCTATAACATCTATACCACGAGGGTGCGCTGGCTAGACGTTACTATGGTTATTGATTCGTTCATTACTCTTCAACAATCAGAGCATATTTAAAGGTACATGTATTCAAACGTTGTTTACAGACTGCGAGTTATATATATATTATATAATTTGTTGCACCTGTGTCCAACCTTCGTGTATTAATATAGACCTATATAGTTTATATTGTCTAGAGCAGCATCAAGTCTGGTTCCATTGATAATTGATTATATTACAGTCACTTAGATGATATAAATCCTGCTTAGACAAGAGGCCGTAAGATTCAAATAAGAAAGGTTTCAAAGGAAGGGTAACTTTGAAGAAATCAAATACAATGTATATGACTGAATAGTCTCCCTTCCATGGTGTTTTAGTTTCAATTCAAGTTAAAAAGAGGAGCATGACATAATTATAGATACTTACCTAAAGTGTAAATTCATCGGTTGGACAAAATACTGCACGAATATACGATTGTTGGCGCCTTGGCAAATGGAGTACCGGTAGACTAGATAAAACGAGGCTTCCAGGGGCTGTCTAATCAAGGTCTCCTATGACAGATCTTACAACATTGTAGCTCGATCAGGTTCTGCACGACAAAGAAAATCCATTGTGTTCCATATATCATTAGAGCGTTCATTTAATTAGTATTCATCATATCATAAGTTTCCATATGAATATTCATGAGGTAAAGGGTAAAATCGATTATGGTGCTACATCCAAAGTATGCAATCAACCAAGGGATGTTAACAGCATTACAGGGCAATCTGAATGCTAGTCAGGACACGAAATTACATGGCGTTTCCATGAGAAAAATTCTATAACTACAGAACACCATGTATTTCTTTATCTATATGTGGACGGCTACTGAAGACCACATCCACCATGAAAAAAACATGGAACAATTAAAAAATAAAAAAAAAAAAAATAAGAATATATACAGTCTAGCTACATTATCAAGGAAACATCCATAAATGCAAATTAAAATCATTGTAATATATGTATGTGTAACGAAGTAAAATACTATTCCTCCTCGCTCGAATCGAACTTGGGAATTTCGGTATTCGAGCCGGGCGCTCTGTCATGTTGCTTTAGGAAAATAACTATATTAGCCAATGTATCGTTCTATTCATATCTGTAATATTTTGTTTATAAATTTGTATATCACATTTAATGAGTTGAAAAAATATATTTAAATTACCAAGTTGTCACAAAAGTAATTCCATGACAAGGAAGTACGGGCTCTCTTTTTCCTCTACTGCATATATAGCAAGGCACACAACATCCAATTGCTATTGAGGATTCCACAATTAAGGCAAAACAATAGACCTGTAATCGATACCTTGTAAACGTCTTATAAACCTGAGATGAAAAATCAAGACAACTACTAATTTAAACAGCTATAGGTAACATTATTGTCATACTAGTGCATCAATATTGTAGATCTATCTACGTAAAAACGGTAAATATAAACCGATAAAAATAATTTAATGAATAGCACTTCTTGGATAAACCCGCGGTTTGACCATGTATCATTCAAGCTTGAATTCACCGAAAATGTATTTCAATCCTTATTTTAACATTTTCTATGCAGTCAGAAATAATCATTGAAACAAAAATAGCATCCAAACTTGTGATTCATGTTGATAAATTAATATGTGTAACAGCTTGCGCCGCCCCAGAATAATATGTAGTCATCCAAAATAAAAAAAGTCCTATATACAATGTGATATCTGATATACAGTATTCATTTCTAAATCACTCGATTTATATCATCTATACAATGCATATCTTCTGGACTCCTAAGACTTTCAGAAATGTGTCATAAACAATAAGGTGCCGTTGTTTATCTTGACGTAAAATAGAGGAAATGACATCAGTATATTTCTTTTCTGGATCCTACATATTTACTCGGTTTGTAAGTATGTATTGGTATTATTTGGAAGCGATTTTATTTATAAAAGACAATGTTTTTGTATGTATCAGGGCAGATTTAAGAATGCGTATCACATCAAAGTTTTGATTCTACGTTTGTCTCTTGTTTTTCCTAGAAACACTTCACCTTTTATGTAAAATGAACAGCACTTTTCGTTCTATCAAAATACATATACTTGTAAAATGTAAAGTTTGTGTACCCCATCAGGTCTGCTATTTCTTAATCATTCACCTGTCTTTCTGTCATTGTTTAAACAAATGGAAATGACTTTACTAAGACAGCCGTTTGTAAAATGCATTAGCTAACCGCATCTATATGATGTTGTTTCTCTGTATATTATATATAGAACAGTGTGCCAGACATGCGGTGTTAAATAAGGGTATATTCATACATTTCGTGTCTTTAATTCATTCATAATTGTCTCCAGAGTCTATATATGAGGTTCAGAATCAGCATACCAAACATTGAATTGTCAAAAGTCAACATAACATATTTAAGTAATTATTCCCACTATGTATTAAGAAATATATTTATAAACTGAAATATTTAAAGATCTAGTAAAACATCAATTAGAAAGTTTGCACTTCTTGACTCTGAGTATAAAATATAGACTCAGGAATGAGGGCCACGGTTTTCATTTTGAATAACTTCAGCAAAGCATGACTGTGATCACCCTTTGTCCACCATTGTAGATGTCATTATCAAATCGTTCAGCTAAATTTGGCATTAATGATTGGTAAATTTGAACCATAATGGTCTCTGGTTGACATGGCAAATAAATGTATTCCCGTATATGTTTAAAAGAAGCTGAAGTCCCAAGGGTAATGATAGTATCTATATTGCCAAAGCCTTTTTCTCTGAATCTGATAATCAGATTTAATGTTTTGCATTTAAAATCCCTTGAATAATGATGCTCCAAGGCGAGTGCTATTTTCTGTACATACAGATTTTTTGTTTAAATACTTTTTTGAAACGGAATATCAGCACTTTATGAAATGTGGCCCAAATAGTCACATCATGAATCATTAGATATAAAAACTAGGCTGATTAACCCTTTAAAATGAGGTTTCTATAGGGTGTCGTTTAAAACTGGATGTTCAAATCTTGAATCTGGTGGCTAATTGGGTCACCAAGTAAAGAAAAAAAAGTGACCTACATAATTGTTATCTAGGCTGGCAGTGTTACACCGTATATAGCTCACGCTTTATACAGCTTACGCGTGAGCTGTATACGTCGACTATAAACCCGTATACAGATTACACCGAATACTGCTCACCGTAAGCTGTATACGTTAAGACGCTACATATCGCCGTATTTAGCTCATTTCTGAAAGATGATGATCATCATCATTATTGTCGTCGTCAACAGCAGCAGCAGCATCGTCATCATCACAGTGTTGCAAATTCATGTAGTTGTTGCTATCATTGTTGCTGATGCTAATATATGTATTGTTTCTGCTGCTGTAGTTGTACAGGTAGTATTGGAAGTGTGTCTGTCTGTGTGTATGTCTGTCCGCCCATCAATCTTTTTTCGTTCGTCCTTTAATCGCAGTAACGTTTCATTAGAAAAATTACCGGTGTCATAATTTTACCGTAGATTTAAATTTAAGCAACAACATATTATTTCTATTAATGATGTTATATAAATTTTATTCGTATTTACCACAATTTTGGGACCGGTGCTATTGATGATTATGTTTCTTTAAAAGCCTCGTGTTTGATGTTTTTACGTTTGTATATGAAGTATTATGTACTAAATGAGCTTTTCATTTGTGTGTTATGTTTAACGTCCCACCGATAGTGTTTCATTCATTTGAAGACTAGGTCTACTTAAGATATATATTTTTGCTGCCACACTGCAGTATCACGCGGTAGACATGCATGATACCACAACAAGTCACATTATCCTGACACGGGGCCAACCAGTCCTGGAATTACCTTAATATATATGCAGAGCGCCAAGCAGGGAGCTACCAGTACACCTTTTAACGAGTTTGGTGTGTCGCGGTAGGGGACCAAACCCGCGACCTCCGATTCCCGAGGCAGACGCTCTAACCACTCGGGCACCTTGGACGGTACTAAAAAACTGCCTTCATTAGAAAAAATATTATCTTCATCATTATCATCATTACTATTACTACTACGACTACAGCGCGGCAATACTATATTAGTCTCATGTATACAAAAGTCCCCAAATGACTGAAATAATGATGATGGGACTTTTAATCCGAGCAAACAAACAAACTACTGCTACGTCGAAGATTATGATGATGCTAATGTCGATCAAGTATAATCCCAAGTATGTTTCATACTGATAACCAACCATGTGAGTTATATACGTTATGATGAAGGGCTTATATCAAAAGTGATTGCCTATATCCAATGTATATAGCTCAACATAAGTTGTATATACGTTGTCAACCAGCGTATACAGCTCATATGTAAGCTATATACGGCGTAACATGGTAGCACTAAGTGATTAAAGATGAGCGACGAGAACCACAATTGTTTTTAAGTTTTGTGGAATCTTTTGTTCAGTACCAAGCCCTTATGCCCAACAAGTAGACCTATTTCAATAAAGGAAAGTATAAATATTTAAAAAAACGCATACTTTTGTGGGCCTAACTATACTTTGTATATGAAAGAAAAACCATTTTAAATGTCAGAAATGCACAATACTATCCAATATCATCATGTGCGTCTCCATTTGTCTTGTATTTGAAATATAAGACACACCCCCTTTACATACACTACAAACGGTACTGGAAATTGTCAGGTCTTTTGCTGTTCATGTAAACGAAAATAATATTTAACTTAAATGACAACTTTCAAAGATAAACGAATTGGCTTTGTATTTTCATTTTTTTTATTTATTTGAAAACACATATTTAATGCAATGCATGTCAGTGCCACTAATTGATGCAAACAAGCACTGACTGCTTTCTACCCGACGTGATAAATTGCGTGCGCCGTGACCGGTCGCGAATCAGATACCTTCAGTTACTAACATCTAGGCTTCACCATCTGTTCCTCAAGTGCGGAGTCTTAATAATAAATAAAGACCAGTTACAATGGTCTATCAGTTCATATCATTTTGAATTGTGTAAGTCGATAACTGTCAATATTTTAAGACAGTCTTGAATTACACTATTTGCATATTATTAAACATTTAAATCAGTGAATGGAGGTCTTTGTTACTTGCCTGCCTGCAATACGGGCAATATTTGTAAAATTAATCATCTCATTAAAAACTGACGGTATGTTTTTAGTTAAGAAGTAACGGACAAGTTCCTGTCAGCTGGAAACCTGTGAGTGTGTTGCATGATCATGTCAATGGCTTCAAATTTATACTGATTAGAAAATAGTATATCGATTATTTCGCAGTTAGTATTTTATTTACACGATGAAAAGAAATTGTGTTAAAAAAGAAAAATACTGATTAGTGACCCATTCGTATTCAACAATGCGCGACAAAACTCGGAATGAACAAATGGTAAAACGAATTTAATTAGCATAACAAAACGGGAAAAGAAAGGCTAGCACGTCCGATAGTATTATTGCTTACTAATTGTTGTTTTCATTGTGGTCAACAATGGCGCGACCAAAACTCGGAAAATAAAATTCTCGGAGATTTTTTTTTTTACCATCCTATTGTATTTGAAAGTGTAAGTATATTGTGAAAAGTAAATACTTAATGCCCTGAATAAAAAATAATAAAAAAACGAGAGGGATTGAGAATGTTTTTTTCTTCTAAAATTGAGAATTGGTAAAGATAATCAATCCCCTTCGCGACATACTCGTATATTTGCTCTCTCTTTCTGTTCTATAGTACTACTATTACAGCTGATAATTTATATGTCCCTACAGATCTACAGCCCCAACAGCTCTGTAGGGTAGCTAGGTTAACTGATATCAGTGCATTACAAGAGAGGTTGTGGGTTCGACTCCATCTCGAGGACTTCTCTTATCTGTTTTAAATGTACAATATAATCGACTATTGACTTGACTATTTGAGTTTACCGTCGCTTCGACAGTATTTCAGTCATATAGCGACGTCCAGCTAATTACAGGTGGAGGAAGACCACGAATGCACGGAGGCATCCGGGTTGAACCACCGACCTACCGCAAGCCAGCTGGAAGGCTTCCTCACATGAAAATCAGAATGACCCTGCCGGGATTCAAACCCACGCGGTGAGGGGCTGAGTGAGTGTTAAAGTCAGCGACTTTACCCTCTCGGCCACGGAGGCCCCTCTGTACAATATAATCATTGAATGTATATGTTAATATTCTTTACAACATTTTGTTTTACGTTTATTTAGAATTATCAAGTAAACTATACATGTGTATATAAAATGAAATGGAGAAGATACGGTAAATGAATAAAATTATGAAAATCTGTTGCTTTATACTGCTTCCCTTTGATTTAGATACACATAATGATATTAATCTTATAAACAGCAAAAGAAAGACATTGGGAGAGTAAGAGTGACAATGTGGTTATTGTTAGCGGTCCATTGAAACAAATGGTGTATTCGTCTGTTCATGTAACTACCGTGTTTACGCGAGGTTAAAGCGAATTTATAACAATTGGTATGTTGGCATCGCTGTTCTCGTTTATTAAATCTAATAAACGAAAGAAATGAGGCATCATTACATTAAAATCATGTTCTCTCGGCGCCATCAGCGCTTTGCTGTTTCTCGTCGCACTATCCGCGTGCCTCCTTGTAATGTAAAGTCTACGACTCACGACAGTCGTCCTGAATCAGAAACTACCGGCACGGACTATAAAGATGTATACATACACAAGAAATGCTGAGATGGAGATTCATATTAGGATGAGGTGGGGCAAGTTGTATGTTATTTACAACAACAAAGTCAGACGATTATGTCTTGAATCTGGAAACTGAGTATGAAGTAACATTCCTTTACCCTGCGTTTTTCCATTCAATATGATTTCAGTGTGAGCAGATAAAATGCTTTTACGTTAACACGTTGTGTAATGGTTCAGATTTATAAATCCTTTCCTTGTATTCTCAATAGAACTGATGTAAATTTGAACGAGAATATATATATCAAACAGTATGAGGACGAGTTCCAGTATTTGTAGCCAGTGAAAACCATTAAGAAATAATGTTCTTAGCGAGTCTTTCGGTATGTGATAGTTGATAGTGATAATTTAATTTAAACTTATTTATTTAACGTCGATTTACAACTTATACTAATCCCTCTCGACGGTTCTTGGGTTGGACAAGTACTTTGCGCGTGGGAGAGTCCAGATTTGAACCCACAACTTTCGGATCCGTAATCGGATACGTTACCACTGGACCACGGCGCCCTTCAATTGATAGTGATAAGTAACCGAAAGTGATACGTTATGATACGTTAACAGACCAGAGGTGGCAGGCATTTTTGTTTATAATTACTTCATGTAGAAAGAATTCATTTCGGCAGGTAAGCTAAATATCATAGTTACTTTGTTCGTTAATATCTGGGCCATAATTTTCTTAACAGTCAGGGTGTACTTGGCATCAACAAAAGCTGGCATACACTATACTTGTATACTCTCTATATGCATCTCCATTATATATATTCGTTGCATCCGTGTCCGAGAGGGTAAAGTCGCTGACTTTAACACTCACTCAGCCCCTCAGCGCGTGGGTTCGAATCCCAGCAGGGTCATTCGGATTTTCATGTGAGGAAGCCTTCCAGCTGGCTTTCGGTAGGTCGTTGGTTCTTCCCGTATGCCTCCATGCATTCCTGGTTTCCCTCCACCTGTAATTAGCTGCACGTCGCTATTTGACTGAAATACTCTCGAAGCAACGATAAACGTCAAATCATTATATATCTTCATATATCCTCGCACCTCGACAATATAACCAACTGGTAAGCCGTCATTTGTCTTAGTACCATACCAATCGCCTTAAAATACAATTGACAGGCCTCCAGCCCATCATACAACATTTAAAAATAATTAAAACATCAACAACAATTACATCTTTCTGCCTATTTTCAACTGCAGAATTCGTCTTCATATGTATATCTTAACTTGTAACTGCGTTATCATTATCACTTTTGAATATATTACAAAAATGAAATATAGTGTCTGAACATTATATCAATTGAAGAAATAAATTGTTCTAATTTCTTAAAAATAAAGACATTCGACAAATATCTGATATCCACCATCAATCATACAAATATTATAATTGGTAAAACAATGTAAACATACTCTTTCTTCCTATGACAAACTTTGATCATTCTTCTATGATTAGCTTCAAATTTGAACATCTGACAGTAAAGGCAACAGTATCGGCCTATTAGTCATCCTTACCAACCATTTCAAAGGCAATCACTCCATTTGAAATACAGGAAAACTAATTGTTACGGATGCGTTCTCACATACGTTTCTTAAATTATTTATATATAAGAATTATTGCTCATTTTGTCTAAGCAATGTGCTATCTTATCACTAATGTCATTAACAAAGTATAATCACTGTAATTGGCAAACACATTACACCCACTTCCTCCAACCTTTATACAGGTGGAAAGCACGCTTGTCACGTCCCATGTTATACTCACATTACACAGATAAAGTTGAATGATCAGAGTCGGTATATACCTGTGATTATGTAACAAGTGCAGAATTGTATATGCTCCGCTGTAAAACACTGTGATAGTCTCTTATAATTCATAACTAAAAGACATGGTTCATTGAGACTTCTGTTATTATAAAGCCGTGTATGCCTTGATGAGACCTTAATAAAGATTTATATACATTACATAAATGCAAGGTGGGTACGGTCGGTGGGACGTTAAACCCAACAAAACAAAACTAAACCGACCTGCAAGGTGGGGCCACCTTTAGTGAATGTCCTAGTTTCGGTAGGATGTAACTGAACATAGCTCGTGCGGCGAGGCATTTTGCGTAACGAGGATATACTTAAATCAGCTGATTTCATTGACAGATAACTGAAATAATTTGTCCCGCATTATCAATGTTAATGATGAGACGGTAAAACGCATGGTTAAAGAACCTTCGTTGTGGGACATGTCTCATTCTGATCTAGATTATTCAAATCGTGTTGTGAGGTGTCACCAATCAATAACGTTTATCATAAAAAAGAGAATGAACGTCAGAATAAACTTCTCCTAACATTAAACGTCATTTTTGAAATGTTTAACACACATCAGTAGAGCCATGTGAAGAGTAGCTAGTGTTTTTAATTTCTTCATTTAGAATTAAACCAAAAACTTGATGATTCATTAAAACTTACACTTTATTTTGACAGTACCTTCTACATGAGGTTAATAACAAATTCTGTGATACGGTCATTTCAGAGTTAAATAATTTATTGTTTTAGTACCATTGTATTGTTGTTGTTGTTGTTGTTGTGATACTGTTATTATTATCATAAATAGCTTAAGCAAAATGATTTAGAGACAGCTTTGAGGCAGATATGTTGTTGTTAAGGAGGTTACCGTCGCTGTACAAGTATTGCAGTCACGTAGAGACGGCCAGTTAATTACAGGTATTGGAAGTTCATAGATACGCAAATGTGCGCAAATAGAACCACCGTCAGCTGGCATGTACAATCCTATCCAATTATGTCATATTATGATTTTCAATTTTATGCACGTAAATTAGTCACGTGAGCATGTGGAAATCTTAAAAATATTAAACTGTATATGAAATTATATGGATTCTTATTTTTAAGGTTTTGATTGATTTAAGAGTATGAAAGAATTTTTGTTTCGTGTTTATTTCAATTTAAGGTAATCCATCCATTATTAAATTGTGACCATATGGTAAATTAAGTGATCGAAGGAATTTAATAATAAATGCAAGCCTTTTCAGACTTAGACTTAGATCAAAAAAGTCTTTAACCCCATGTTAATGGATACTTGCATCTGCACTTAATTCTTTTTAAGCAATTTGAAACACTAGGATTATAGTTTAATGATGGAAGGATTACCTTAAACTAATTGTTCATTATATATGATAGTTTCTCTCTCTTTTAAAAAGGGGCGTTCTTTGATGTTAAATAAGAATAGTTTTTTTCTTCTTTAATATCGAAGAGCGTTTGGATTGCTTTACTCCACTTACCCATCCAGAAGCCTATTAGTTGCCGATATGTAAAATATTAATCAAAAATTGATTGCAATGTTTCATAGAGTAATTTATAACTTTTTATCCGGTCGGAAGTTCATTAGTTTCAAGTTTCATATAATCTCATTAGTATTAATATGTATCTGGCTTGATTAAAATTCATATTTGAAACGACTTGTCCTTGTTTTTTTGGAATCGCTCATTCATAACCAGAAGGGACTTGCAACATGTCTCTCTCGGGAATAAAACAGAACAGCCCGGTACAGGGTTACTCCAAACATGAAATATTCACAAGTTCATAGATCGATCTATCAAAACTTGTTCCATTATATGCATTTAATACAGCAGGCCATATGCCGGAGTTAAGTGTGATTGAGCGAGCCCATGACCGTAGAAGAGAGCCATGAATATTTTATGACAAATCCGACGCAATGCGCATGCTCCGGTGACGATGACGCGTGGCTGACTTGACAGGAGACAAAAGTGTGCGATTGTATTTGTCTCTATAAATATTGCAGAATGTTTTCACTTGTACAGAAATGTCCATTAAAACCCGCATAGCATTGCCCTTACTTAATCTTCACAGTATATCCGACACATTTGTCGGTTTTTTTATTTGAAAAATTATATTTTTGGTAAAATGCGCAAACATTTATTGAGTTGTACATGACCTGAAACAGAGCAACATGTTAGTCTAAGGTAAGCAACATAAGATATGGGAGATAACTTTATTTATATTTCTACATCGATTAGGACATTCGAGCAACAATCTTACCCCGCTTGAAAGTTTCCGTGTTTCATCAGTGATAATAATATGGAATATTACTGAAAGAAAATTTTCCCACTGGGATCGAACTCTCGACTCGGTCCCAACACTGATCTATGGTGAGTGATGAGCCGGTGCATTATACAAACATAGAAGCAAATACAACCTTCTAATGACTAATCATTGGCCTTTATGACGTTGAAAAAATAATGATGTCTTAATTTGCTTAATTAATTTGATGTTTTATTTTACTAAATTTCATACTTTGTACCAACTATGGTACCAAATTTCGGACTTTTTGGATGTTGAGTAAACAAATTTTATATCGTATCTATGTTAATTGTTGTCGCAAATATGATAGAATTGGCGTCACCTCAACAGCTAGTACACCGATATTTACCTTATATTCATGTGAAACTCAACAGACACTCCTTGTTATGATAACTTTGCAAAATAGTTGAAATGCATAATAGGTATGCTGTAAAACAGACTCATCGACCGGGGACACACCTTCTATTACATCGGAATGTTTTTACATTGGACACTTGAACTTAGGCCATAGCAGGGTGTATTTGCTTTATTCATGGTACACGGAAAGATTCAGGAATATTTTAAATAAATAACAGCCGAAATTACCTCCAACGGTTTTTGCAGTGATAAGAGATATATACTTTGTCTGATATATTATGTCTGAGTTGATACGGCATATCACGATTTGCGAACTTTTATTGAATTATTTCTTTAACAACTAAGATATTTGATATAAATAAGATTTTTTTTGACAGGAAAGTGATCACATCGTATTTGACATGGTGTATGATATTAATATTCTTTCATTAACATGTCTCAATCCTTCACCGAGATTCCTGACACGAATGTCCATCTCCGTCACAATGAGCGAAACAAGCCTTCAGTTCTCGAATCTGTTAAAAAGTACCTATAATAAATTAAATACTAATATTAAGAGTATAGAAAATCATTAAAGTGGCTCGCCAGTGGTGACAACGTGTATATCATTCCCGACGTTAATAAAACGGCCTCTGGCGTCCATGAGTAAAGCACGTGGTGAACTTATTTTTCCGAACGCAATTGAACTCTATAGTGAATAGTGCCGGTTCCCAATGACAGAACCTGCATGGCAATTCATTCATGTAATCAGATAATTTTCGTTATCATTATAAAATTGCACCCTATCCCTGTTTACCATTTTTGATGTAAGTAATGAGAGGTGACAAGGTACAATGATCTAGGTGTAACAAGTGTATGTTAGATACAACTGGAAGTCAGTTGCGATGATTCGAACTAGTTAAAGGCGCTTTTTGAGAAAACTAACCATCCGACACTGTAAAAATTAACGATAGTTTAAACAAACATATGCATAAAGTAGGTAGGCACTTCAGAGCTTTATCCCTGGCGGTTTCTCGAAAATGCGAAATAGCCTTTGCTTGCACAGCGAAGCCATCTTCATTGAAAACCTAATGTCATCTTGATCCGGATTTATGGAATACCCATTAGGTATTCTGCACATAGATTTCGTGCGAACACGTCTTATATCTTGTGATGTAAAAACCCACATGAGCAGAATTCTTCATATTCATCACATCGGGGGTATGTACATTCACCCAGAGGAATGGCAGCGGTCTTTTAGATGAAATGTTGACATTGTGCATATAGAGATATTTCGTCTTAGATAGTAAATCAAATGATATTAAAATACATCAGCCTAGATTTAATTATTAGCTGTGGGCTATTTAAGTTTCGTTTTTCAATTATTTTAAAAACTGCGTCTCGACGCTTGTTGTTCAAATCGCAGATTTCAAAAAGCACTGGTACTATAACCTCATTCCAAGTCTAAGCCCTTATTATATATATGTATATTGGAACATGCTAAGGAACAGAATTCAACAGCGTTGGTCTTTTTCTGAGGTCGTAACTTTACACAAAGACTTCTTTGCAGGGCTTCGATCGTTTTTATAATCATCATGAATCTCCATAAAAAGGCATCCATCAGGCGCGTAACTGCCTATACGTAGCTGCCTATACTTAACCCGTTCCCTCATATATACTCATTTTGATGCCCTCAATAGGTATCACATAAAGCCTGATCTGCAGAAAACCACAGTTAAACCTTACCAAATTTAATTACAAAATCCTCATTTCCAGATCACTGAGGAGCAGCGAACAGCATAAAACCTGATCAGCCTGCGAGTTACTCGCAGGCTGATCTGGTTTTATGTTGTTCGCATAGGTCTTTTTATGGTGTCCTCTATGAGGGAAAGGGTTAAGTAAGCGGCTGAATCCTCATGATTCTGGCCCTGATAGAAAATCCTTTAGACATTCTGATAATTATGAACAGAATTTGCGTTTGTATTTGTTTGATATTTAAGCTCTATTGAAGAGTTAATTTGTTGCTTTATGCTCCTTACACTGTCGGTTTTCAATACTAAATAAGATAGCTCAGAAAACACTTTTTTATCGGGTCATACCCCCAAAGCACAATTATGAATTTTCATGAATAGAGGGCTAGCTACGGCATTATATGTGTGCTTTTATGCTTCCACCAAAAATGGGAGCTGGGGCGGCATATAGATTTGCCTTTGTCCGTCCGTACGTACGTCTGTACGTCCGTACTGAAACTTTATTACAAGCATAACTCCGAAAGAATTTTTGAATTTGTAATACTGACTTGCAGCTTCATGGATATATTATTCAGGACATGAACTTGTGCACCTGAGTATTTTTATCGAACTTCATTGAAGTTGACAGAGTTACGGGCCTTTGTTTTTGTATTTGAATTTAAAACACACGTAACTGTGAAAGTATTTGTACTACAGACTTGAAACTTCACGAAAATATTATTCATGACATGATCTTGTGCAGCTTGGTATTTTTATCGGATCACTGATGACATTTACAGAACTATGGGCCTTTATTTAGGTAAAATATGGAATTTTAATTTAATTGAGCCCAACACCCCAAAAGTATTTAAATTACAAACTTGAAGCTTCATGGATATATTATTTAGGGCATACACTTTCTGGGAACACTGATTCCACTGCTTGGGCAGCAGTGAAAAATGACAAATAAAAAAATGGGACAAAGCGACAGGTTGGGGCATCTGTGTCCAAACAAAATGAGTATTTTTATATACGAAGTAAATGACATGTTAGTTTTAGATGATTATTTGCAGAGAAACCAAAAAAAAAATGTGTTTGATAGCAATAACAGAATAAAACATAGATTACAGAATAGAATGAATTTAAATAAACAAGCACCTCAGTTCTCTCTCTCATTTGCATCTTAAAATATATCAGGTAATACCTACAACAGTTTAAATTATTTCCATAGCGACAGGTAAGGAACCAACATTGACCTTTCTTTTTCCACAGTCGTCGGCGAAGGAATATAGTTCCTTCACCAGCGCTTCTCTCTCCATTCATCTGGAGGCATCTAACAGTAATTGACAGAATACAATCCATCGAGAAACTGATAAATCATCATATTGTGCACGTGCACATGCAAAAGTCAAACGGTATAGGTCAAATTTAGATGTCAAAATTAAATATGTGTATCGTGTAGCATTTTTGACTGGCGGTTGCCAGTCTTAAGTCTAGAACATTTCAGCACGGGATCGGCAATACTCGATATAATTCGCAAAATCAAACTGACCAATCAGTCAATCAAGAAAATCTCAATTGTGTGTTTATTTCCCACTGGACAATTTGTGAAATTTTACACCAGCATGTAGATTAGGTGTTTGGGAAACGCCCGTTGATTTACGTAGGTTTACGTCTCATTTCGGAGTGAAATGGATTATTGTTAAATCAAAAGCAATCATAGTTGATTTGCACAATTGCTGCAGCTGTTTTCACCGCGCTGATACGAGTTCAATGGCGTATCAGTGCAATGCGATTGTGTACATACTGAGGTAAATTACATACAGCCGTAGGTAAGTAATTTATGAATGGGACCTCACTCCGGATCATTATGAAACAAATCAAAACGCTAAACGCCGGTGGGTTTATCATGACACAAGGAGCGAGGTCAGCTGACTTGCAACTAATAACTAGAGTTGCAGAAAACGTGTGGGTTTTTGGCTTCATATGACCGTTGCCTCTATCGAGTTCAACTCTTCATAAATGCTGGAAGTAGAGTTACATGTATTGCTATTGCATCATGTAAATCCTACCGGCAATCTCTCGGCGCATTGTGTGCTTTGATTCAGTAATTGATAGAAAATAATTATAGTTCACTATAGTGCATACGTCTTCGGGTATGACATGTCAAGGTCACATAGAGGTCAATGTTCAAACAATGAATTTGTATAGCCGACGCAGACTTATACCAATATCCGTTGAAAGCAATATTCCTTGATAAGTACACGTTTCGCTTTATTTTCTTGCAGTAGCACACCCATCGTAAATTCTTTGCAAACCAAACTTTGCTATTTTGGCGACTATGATGGGCGGTAATAGGTTTGGTTCTGATACAAATATCATATGGCGGAAGGTATCAATTTCTTTATGCCTCCGAGATCTGTGATCGTGGGCACATTGTTTCTTCCCTGTCTGTTTGTTGGTTGATTGGTTTGTCAACATTTGTAATAACTATACAAAGTATTGACTTAAAACTTTTTTACTAGGGAAAGTGCAGACAAAGAACATAACCTGGTCAAGTTTTTTTTAAATTATTTCCTTTATTCTTTCTGCCCGGTGTATAACTTGTAAACTATACAAGGTAATGACTTAAAAATTTAAACATAAATAGATGGTTTATGTGTATGTTATATATATGTTTACATAAACTTGTCTACGATGTGTTGAATGTACACTTGTCACAATAAGAAATAAACATTTATACTTACTGTACTTACTTTTCAATAGATAACGAGCAGCATAAGTGCTGTGAGTAAGAACCAGAACTTTACCTGTTTATGTTTCCCTAATTATCTCCCTTTATTTATTGTACTGGGTTTTTGTCTGAAGTGTTTCTCTTTTACAATGTGGAATGGAGACTTGGTATTTGTCATTCATACTTCACTTATGAATTTGTTTCAGTTGTCGTTAATGAATAAAGGCCAAAGGGCGTTTGACTCGGGCGTGGGTATTGTGTTTTTCTTAACGCTTGAAAGATATAAGAAAATGATTAAGAGTAAAAAGTAGGCAAAGAGATTGGTGAATTAAAGATGAAAATAGAGAAAGAGATGTAAACGGGATGGACGGAATATAGAGAGTAAGAGACAGTGTTTCGACGATATCAAAAACATACACAATACTTCTTCACAATGGATACGCAATGTTGTTAAGGAAAACTACAAGATCTTGTAATTATAATCTCATTTAATATGTCGTAAAGTAATTAATATGATAATGATAATTTACTGACACGAATTTTTGAATTCATATGAATATGACATCGAAGTGTTGACATTTTATCATACCAAAATAAGAAAACACAAAATGTATGGAATAAATTATCAACAACATAAAAACAAAATGTTATTTAATCATGTTTTATTTTACTTTTATATGTTTATGAAAAATAAGACATGATACAAGATTTCATCATTGAAATAACCCGTTCATAAATTATTGAAAATATTTTAAATTTGACCTAACCTATAAAATAACAAAGTAAAGTAATTAGGTTTTAAACATACTAAACCCAGTAAATAAAAACATATTTACTTTTGAGTGCTTTGAAGTAGTTTCATAAGGTCATCAAATGCTTGTGCAAGTATGTTTTATTTTCATCATTTCCATATACGAAAGTACCTATCAAACATCCGTAAAGTAGCTGCCTTAATTAATAGAATGGTGATGCCCTGAAAAATGAAGAGGATGGTACCTCGAAAACAGATGACAAAACTAGATAATTTCCAAAAAGTATATATTTACTAATAAAACTTGTGTATACTCTTAACCTATTTGAAGACATGTCTAGTCAACTAAAAGTATTTCACTAGTATAATAACTACCGAACTATGAGGGAAATCTTCATATAAACAACCACTTATCTCATGGTTTAAAGTGAGTTTGGATCCCGTGTTCATATCAAAGGCATGCGCTTATAGAAAGGTTATTTGTTGATAACCTAAGGCGAATGTTACTTTTTAACTGGTTTTGACATTTCATTTAAGACTGAGGTATACTGACATTTTATTTTATCTTAAGAAAATGCCTACCCAATAACTTAGGTCACCAAATATGGAAAAAAACACCGTTCCATCTAGCCCGGAAAGACATTTAATAAAATTGATTGTGTTACGAGTCAAAAGTATTATTACTTGGTGAGATTATAATAATGTTGATTTAAAATAAATGCAACATAATGTCTGTTAAAATTAGGATTAGACCCTGTACGTGTACACCAACCTCCTCTAAGCGGATGGACTCACACTTCAGCTAAATATCAAAATACTGTAACACATTCATACTTCATATATACACATGTATGTTGCTATTGAAATACCTTTTATACATATATAATCGTAAATATATTCATTCAATGTATACAAATATTCTATTATGTGTAACCCAGACCAACCTGTATGAACATAATGAAGAAAATAACAAAATGCAGGAGTTAACAAGATTAAACGTAGCATTTACACATTCAGTGGGTGAGTTCGCAAGAAATTTGGCACTTGCTGACTGACTAGATACACACTGTATATAGGTCATTGAGATATTAACACAAAATAAGATGTGAAACTGTTTGAGCTTTGCTGTTTCCGTTCCGATGACATAAAACACGCCACTTCATACATCTTAGACAATTGAAAATCTTAACAAAACTAAGCGATTTTAAAAGTGTTAAATATCGTTAAATTATTTATCAGAAATTATCATTGTAAAACCTGATCAAAAGGCGAGTTCATACAAGTCGCATGGATAAATTCCCCCCATATATTTTACATGTACGTATGTAATGGTGGACTTGTGTGGATAAATGTATCTACAGTCACTCTAACGTCTGTTGATTTATTCTAGATATAGATAGCATTGACGATAAGTGTGTCACATCGGCATATACTTGATAAATAAAACCTTACTAATTTCAGGTCTAAATTTAATTTCTTTTTAACAGTTGAAACTAGCTCATTGGCTTCAAAGGTATTTCCAAAGCACTTATGTATGTAGACATTTACTTTCTTCATTGGCTAAACTGATTAGTTTCCCGTGATCTTATGTTACAGAATGCAAAGACAGAAATGTATGCATATATAAACATATACTTACTTTTGTAAAGATTTCTGTCCCTTGGATCATAAAATTTTTTTTTTTGATGATTTGTACATTTTTTATCTCGTGAAAATTTTATGTGATAAAATAGCTGTTAAATTTAAGTAAGACCGGTTGCTTATCTATATTTAAGTTTTACAGTAATTTATTCTTTTGATATCGAATTGTGTCCGGTCATTTAGTAATAGTGATATAATTTAATGACATGAATGATGAAATGAAGCAATTTTCCCCGATAACATTAAATATCCTATATTCAAAGAAAAATGCGTGTCATTTATGCCTGACTTGTACAAGATTACATGAAGTAAGGCCAAGATAAAATGCCATCTGAATCATGCTATTATAGGTCAATAAGAAATAATTACACCAAACAAAATGAAAACAACTATGCAATCTATCTTAGGAAAAATAAATGAACTGAAAAATCTTACTGAATATATGTGGCAATATATCTTTATATAAATATAAGAAATGGAAAGAGAAAAATATCACAAAACGTCAACAATACATGAAATTGACTTTGACATATAAATTTGAATAAAAAATACAACATTCTACATCCATATGACACCAATCTGTACACTGTCGGTTGTGCCCAGCCACACTGGCTTATGAGTATTGACACATTGACTTCAAGACAGACATCTTGCCCCTTCATCCACAATAGAAAGGTTTTCCTATACTGAGACAATACATTTCCTGGATTCAACAGGATGTGTCTGAGTCACGTAAATTATATTTCAATTTCAAATTCCCCTACAAAAAAAGACAGCTTTCTGTAGTGTTCCAAGGGACTCACGAAATCAGAGTTGACGTGTCTTCTCGTAGCGCAGTCCTATGGTGAACTTTGTCACCAACTTACACACTATCAACATATCATACGTCCAATAGCCTCCTTTTAATGTATTCTTCGACACATTTATTTTCACGAGTCTTTCTTAAATGCATTTTCTGACACAGCACATACAATAGTATTCGTCTTTCCTCTGCCATATTGCGTTCAAATGCGCACTTATTCAGGGCTTGGTTTTGTGATGCATTACAGCTACGAACAGCCTCTTTTTTCCTTTTAGACATTCAATTGTATACAACTTCTCTATGTACAATTTGTCCTTAGAGAGAAATTTACATTCATAATTTAATATGCACTTTAAGATTACGTTTTAAAGAAAATGATTGGCAAGCACTTCTGTAGTCGACAATTTGGAGACATTATCGCGGTTTACGACACCTCTTATCATTTAGCCGGTGACACTATTGAGCTTCCATACGGCTGGGACGCATTACAAGTTTGTAAAGCGAAAGGGTTCATGGCCGAAAAGGGTGAGCCTACAAGGCTGCTCATTCCTGAAAATAGAAAAAAAAATGTGAATATAAGCGAAAAAATGAACGACTTGGGTTACTTTTTAAGAACAAGTGTATTTTAAAATGTTAACATACATTATTTATGCAAATGAAAGTATAATCAAATACATGTAGGTAGAAGAACGTGATATTGTACGTGGGAAGTTCGCTACAATTACGTTCAAATTCTCTTTTAAATTAATTAAAAACATTTTTGTAATTTATTTGTTAAATTCAAGCTACTTATCTTGTGTCACTTTAATAATCAAAATACCTATAGCGACAGGCAGCAATCAAACGTTAAAAGATAGAAAAGGGTTACATATTCTAAAAATCGACAAAAAACACAGCTAACTAATAAATATCTGTGTAAAATACATCCTAGTAAAAACGAAATTGAAAATAACTACATGCATAAACGAATGAAATGATGTCATTAAGGGGGATTAAATTCCTAGTGAGCCAAACAATATGTCATATCCCTCACATATCCTATTTATATCTGAACAATACAATAGCGTCATTCAGAACTCATTCTCAAGGGTTTTGTATGGAATCCCACGCAGGATGTAGCTAGTATTGATTTCCAAGTGGATGAACAACAAAAGGGTGGGACATTAAATACGAGCATGCATACGGATACTAACATTGTAGAAAGAGTGGGCCCAACCGGCTTGTAGTCCAGACATGCCTAAAGTCCCGACGGAAGGTGCAGATCCGAACCCTAGTTCAGAGCCCGGCATTCCTGCACGGACCGGTGCAAAAGCACTTTTCTGTTTAGAGTTTGGCATCAACACAGAAGCGGGAGAGTAAGACAAGATCCCTGAGTTACTGCCACCGTTAGGGAGAGGGAGACCGGACGTGCTACAAGTACCCCCTGCAGAAAACAGAAAAATAAGCGCTTGTTTACAATCGGTAACCATCCCCATCTCATTAACTCCAGTCCTATGCCGTTGAAGTCTATTGTCCAGCGAAATAATAAATATAGAAACTCTTGTTAGAGGTAACATATTGCTCTTAGGACCTGAGAGAAGCCAATAAAAAAGTTTTCCGAAAGAACCGTTTATCCATCCATTGAAAATAGTGAATTTAGGGATAAATAACAGAATTAAGATAAAATGATGTATGTCAAATACCTTTAAAGCGATTTACATGTATATCGCAGAAGGACTATGTAAGTATGCATAATGTGAACAAACTTGAAAGATGAATAATTATCTCTTGAATCAGTAGATACTCCAGGTTCCAGAGATATCGTGTCATTAGGCAACTGACGTGCAAATATCACGAAAAATACTTTACGACCTAGAATTGCCAAATAAAGCACATGCAAGCCCTAAATACCAAGCCGTCAAAACTCACATTTCAAAGAGATGAAAAAGCAGAATAACTTTACAAAATGCTCAAAAAAAATATGAGTACAGATAGCAAAACAGAAATGAGGTTCTTGACCAAAAAAATTACTACTTTTAAAAAAGGGAGGACGACCCAAACACATTTCTCCAACATCGGTATTTCGTCTGTTTTCCTACCCGTATTACTCTTACTTGTTATAAATGCTTAATGGAGAATCCATCGCTGATACAGAAATGTTCAGAATCATATTGTTCAGACATTAATAGGAATATCTTCATGAAATCATCCCATAAATAAAGAATGGTAATGTTAAAAAAGAGAAGGTTTGGGAGATGTCACGTAAAGAATAGAGCTATTATACAAAAATCCATCGAATGATAAGATATTTGAAAACAACAGTGCATGGTTTTATATCAATAACTGGTATGTTATATTCCCGTGAATTACCTTTGAAAGAAGGTTTGAGTGTTCATGCGTACTTACCCATGTTCCCTAGCCCCCCTGCGCTGCTATGGTAACCGTTCATTGTGGAGCTGTACGCACTTCCGTTACTATGTGGCGTTGAACCTGTAGAACCGTAACCTCGTGGAGAAACGCTGGAACTTTGTCCTCTGTTATACCCTGTATATAAATGAAATATAGTAAAATAATGATTCCACTTAAAAATATATCAAATTGCATATACCTTTCCATGGCAGATTTTATTCCTTATATGGCATGTTTATATCTCAGATGAAGTTTATCTGACAAGCCTGTAGAATACAGTGTGTGAAATATAATAAGGAAATTCATTTCCAAGAAACCAGCCGCTATATATGTAAACCAACTGTATTGTGAGAATAATTCTGTCATACTGTCAACCAGTTCCTTACCGTCTTCCCATTGTCCATTTTCTTGGACACTGACGGCCAGTTGGCCGGAGTAGGTGTTGAAACTGGACATGGACGCTGTGTTGTTCATGGCTGGAGATCTTGGGGCAGGTAGAGATAGCTGGTTGGGATTGCGAGGCATGCTGTACAGGGCTTCAGCCAAGTCTGCCGCTCTTTTAAGGATGATTTCCTGTAGATAACAATGTGGTATTGCAGTTGTTTTAAAGGGAATTGAGATGATAATCGAGAATTTAGGCACGTCTTTTATGCTCACGAACAATGTCCTTGCCTGTAAACCAGGTCATCCAGAGACTCCCTATCCGAGTGTAGCTATATTACTTATTGTGATATCTTATTTTATACCTTGTCATTTTACAATGTAAGATATTAGTATTGATCAAGAGTGTTGCTATCGCAGCTCATGCTACAATTCTACTACTCCTTTATTATATTTACAATTATTATCCTTATTGTTACAGTCCATGTTAATGATAAATTAAGTTGTAATTAAAATTGACAAAATACGTTCTAACAATTTAAACTAATCCCCCTCGAAGGTACCTTGACTGCACCAATACTTGTATTTTTATTACCTGGTCCAAAACAAGAGCCACTGAGAGGTATTAGTATAAATTATAAAATTTTGTTTCCCAATCGATCGTGTTCCATATATATATATATATATATATCTTACCTTTGGTAGCCTCTCCGGGTCCCCGGGGTGACGAGGAACGAGCTTCATTAATCTCTGGAAACCGTAGTCTATAGTTGGCTCTGTCAACGCTAGAAAAAAATGCCATATATTCATTTTCTTTATTAGGTGAACCCATCAAGGACATTATAAATAGTGTTGTACGCAGTGTTTTTATTTATTATTTAAACCCCATTAACTATGTTTCAGGAATGATTAGATATAAAACTGTGTTCACTCTAAAGTATATGTGTTCACTCTTAAAGTATATGTGGACAAAATATAGAGGCACATATGAAACATTTTTTTTTTACTTTCTTCTCTTAAACAAATGATTATTACAGTCTGATATGGACAAACAATACAAATGAATATCAATATATGTCTGTCGATTGATAAATATTCCAGTGACGTGACTCACAATAAATGAACGAAGAGGTGGAATAAATATGCACGATATATTTCCTCATCGTAACGATTGGTATATACTGAAACATTTCCTTCCTAAACAGTCTAGACAAGGACCGTGGAAACACAGAACACTACAGCTTGTGATAAATTGTCTTGAAACACGTTTGTCCATATCTCCAGCAGACTGCATCACCAGAAATTGTTCTAAAACTGTGTATAGTTTGTGTCTGTTTAGATTATATTAAAAATCCACCTTGTTTGAATGCTCTGTAGAATGTGTCTGGACGTTACAAATGTGTACCTTAGAGAACTTCTTTGCGTGCGGATGCTTTTGCAGATGTTTTCAGTTTGGGCGTACATGATAAATACTTACACGTATATACAAAACGACCAGGGGCGCCTTTGCAGAATTGCTTGGATTTGTATGACAACGTCACTTCTACCACCCCCGGGATATGTCTTGGAGGCGTCTGCACCTTAATGGCGTGTGACGTCAGCAGCTGAAACGTGCAAAACACCATTGGGTTATATTGCCTGACTGAACTATTTCTGGATGCATTATCTGTTTTAATGGGGTTCAATAATGAATAATGATGTAACGGTTTACGATTTTGTTCTGATCGACATATGGCATGTCGAGTAATCAGGTGGAAAAGCTTTTTTAAAAAAAGATTATTGTGTTCCAATTTGTTGATGGTAATTGTTGATTTAATGGCATTATTTTAATTCATTTTCATTTTATTATCAGCAGTAACAGCAGCAGTACTTGTAGTCCACACAATGTTGTAAAGTATCAAGCAGACCATGTCCCTTAAATATGATTATGATCTTTATAAATACCATGTCATTTACGGAAATTTTAGATGGGTCCTAAGTATTCCAAATGCACTGAAAAACACGCTTCTACATCATTTTACAATATGATTCTTTTCCTCAGACTATATCCTGACATATTGAAGCATCAGAATGTGCCGACTGCAATATATCAGTGGAATGAAACAGATTTTATTTGGACATGTGTGACGGAAACAAAATTTTAAAAATTGCCTTTATCTCTTGCAGCAGACTGTATCCCCCATCTGAAAAAAACACTTAACCACTACTAACCACTATTAGCCATCAAACCCACGAAAGCAACCTTTTCCTATTCTACAAACATATCTTCCAACTTTAGTATGCAGTTGATGTCATGTCGGATAGTTCTGTTTCACGTGCAGACATCGATGCCCCCGTTATGTAAATCTATTTGCAATGTGTTTCGTTTTTAATTAACTAATTAAGAAAATATCAGTTTTATTAACTCGAGATCATGTCCTTGTCATTAAGAGGAACCCAGTCTGATAGGAAGTACCCTGAGCATTGTCACTTCTCACAGATGGTGCCTTACCACGTCACCGCTCTTACTGTCATAGAAGACCCAGTGTAGACTTACTAGATTAACTCGAAAAAATAGCTCTTGCAATTCCATTACGGTCTAAGGTGGCTTTCAGTGCTCCATCTGATCGCTTTCAAAACCATTAACGTAAAATTAATTACTCTAGTATTCAAATAACGGTGCACGAATTCGCTGGAATCATTAATGATTAATAGATGAAATGTAGCTTCCATTGTTGAGACATGGTTTTCAATCTAGTTCTACCGGTGGGTTCCTATTCTTTGATTTAAATGGAATCGGCTCGAAGTGGTTTGGTTTCCAACTGGTTCGTTCTATTATAATAATTGATATTAAATATCTTTAATTTGAAAATGGTTGCCCGATAGGAGTGATATGTCATTCAAGTAAAGACTGGTCTACACCATTTGTCATCGCTTGTTTAGAGAGTGTTGCATTGACATGAACGATTTGACTGCTTTGGGCAACATATTAAAGTTTTGTGTTACCATGACAATTATGTTTTGTAATGTCAGATGACTTATCGTCATGTCCATTTTAACGTGTTGAACATATTTTGAATTTGTCGTAGAAATAAACTGAACATTTTGTGATCGTTGGCAGTTACATGTCCTAGCGTTCTTTTTGTTTTTAATAGATAATGTATTTGTTATCCTTTCTACAAATCATTTATTTATTCTTTGACATTTAAGACCTTCACATTCGCTTATTCATACTATCGTCTGCTTTATGTTTGAAAATTAACATCAAGCTTTGTTGCAGTTTCCAGTGGCTCGATCCAGTTTGTGAACGTGTCCTTTGTTAAGACTGGAACACATGTTTAGAACATGCCTCTACGGAGAGATACAATAATCCACCATAAATGAAGTCGTCGAGAGGGGATGAAACTCTAAAATTCAATACGCGAGCATATTTAGAGTTCTTTTATCCGATAAACAGAAAATTGATGCTTAAATAATCTCCATTATAATGTCTTCAGATAAGTCAATGAAAGTAGTTAGAAAAGTACTTAGAATGAGAGGCAGAATAATGGTCTAGCAACCTGCGGCTTTGCATGACTGGACATTTCATTTCATTTGGATTTATCACGTCCACCGTCGTCTAGGAGACAACTATTACAGGGTACATGTAAACATTAAAGTTGTGTGTTTTTACAGCGGTAGTATTTATATGAACCAGAGGACGTTTCGCTAAAATTTGATTAAGTCGTAAGTACTGTATATTGTCTAAAGTCCTACTTTTTCCTTATTTTCTCATTATAAGAAAGGTGTCCCATTTCATATACGTGCGCCTTACCTTTTGTGAAGAAAAAAAATCAAAGGCATCAAAATAGTTTACATCTGGGAATTTGGGAGTTTATTAAAACGGGCTCCATCAGTATTCTGGATATATTAAATAAAGATAAGCCTTTGTCAGATTATTAGCTACTTCAAACAATGTCATATTAATCTATGGTGACATTAAAAAATCACATAAAAAATCAGAAACAAGTTTTTCTTCAGATTACTATTATTCAATTTTAAATTATTTCATATATGGCGTCATTTTTCTTTTATAACAGGAGTCTTAAAAGTGCTGGTGACACATCCCAAAGTCAATTTGATCACGCGTTGAAGTTTTGAAAGTACTCGGATAGCACTTGTGATAAACTTAATCGTTTTCCAGCTAGACTTTCATCACAAACAACTGCTTCACTTGCTCATGATGGTTCGTTACAGGTCATAAGAGCTCTTCAGGTCCTTTACAATGAGATGTTATCTCCGACTTTAATTCCAAAGCAAACCTATTGAATTCACATTTGCCAAAGCAGTCTACCGCAATACTGAAGTAGACTCAATCGCTCTTCAAAAAGGAGTCAACAACGCGTGATGCTTCGTGGCTCTTACATAAAGAGGATATCCGAGAATCAATGATTATTTCCGGGTGTCTGTTATACTGAAGTCTAATCAATTATCGTTTTCCGGGTGTCTGCCATGTTGCTATTATTCTCTGCTAGTAAAAGCGCTTTAATACATTGATCAGTGGACGATCTGCTATCACTGAAACGCTGTCTCCATTTATTAGATGATAAATGTTTCCAATACAAACAACACATTTCACTTGAAAAGATGAAGAAAGGAGTTTACACTTAAGGGATGACATCTTTCTTGTAAGAATTATATTTTACGACTGTTTATAAAAGGGCATTTGAAAGGAAGAACTTGCCAATTATATAATTAATAAGTGATTCTATTAAGCATAACTTGAAAACAATTGCAGGGATCCCATTTCGGATCGATTATCCCGCTATGTTAGGTTCATTATATTTACATTATCAGGATATATTTCATTTATTTACATAACAATTCCTGATTAAAAGGCAAAATGTCAGTTGTCATTACTTTTTGTCTGGAAACGAAGTCATCCATGCAAAACATTTAGATGCGTTAGTTTAGAGGAACGTTTAATAACTCAACATTGCATCGCAAAATACGATGGTATTAATCGTGTAATGACAATACATTTACCATGAATCTGACAAATTTGTATTGATATCTAAATGCTTAAATTGATATAAGTTTATATGATTATGAGTACATATGTATCAGATTGATCTTATTCAAGTGGATACGTCTTGTACTCCTATGTTTCGAGTTACTCCAAATACTTGATAAAGATTAATCCTATGAATTCGGGAAATTATAGCCCATACAATACATATACATGTTATATAATGATCGCCTCGTCAGTAAGATTACTACCAACAAATGGCATGAGAGTCAAATTCTTAAATAACGTTTATATCCACATTTATATAAGAATGGAGGAGTTCTGCTTTGACCGGCACATTTATAACTGTTAGGGACAGAATCCTGATACATGGATAAAACAAAATACAAGACGTTCATTCCAACTGTGAGGCTGATTTAAGTTTAACAACACTATGTTGATGCCAGATTTAAACCAACTGATAGACATAAATCTATTCCAAATGTGCAATAAAGTAAAATTTGAAGACTCACCTCGCTCCAAACTAGCATGGTGCCGAACACAATCTGTAGACCGTCGAAGAAGTTGTCTCCTATGATGATGACCGTGGTGCCACCTGTTGTCCAACCTTCGCTGGGACAAATGGCCTTGATGCACGGAGTGGCTGTAAAATACACACTTCCAGTTAAATTGTGTAGGGACTTGTGAGTCTTTTTATTTATTTATTTATTTATTTATTTATTTTTGGTTTTTAATTTTAGTAACGTTTCTTGTCAAACATAATTTCCGTTTAAATTGAGTATATTCGAATCAAACCTTTTTGCCTATACATGTAATGTTTTCAAATAATAATGAAACATTGTGATACAGTTATATAAGAAAACACTTACAAAACGTGTATTTATTAAAACTGATATCAGATTGAATAAAATCTTCGTGGAAACATTGCATTTGCATTATTATTATAAATGTTCTGTCCAAGATAGTTTACATGTTTCAATCGTATTCATCTCCTTGTAATTTGTTGAATAATAAATGATAAGTAAATCCATCCTTTAAAATTTGCATTGCCTCATGCATTTTGTCGACTTATTACATTTATTTAATTCTATATGTAATAGACAACATCAAGACGTGGTTATCAGACAACATATACTTCATAATTATGTAGATACAAATAAGAATATAGACGTTGTAAGTGTATGCATACACCAGACTGTATAATGAGATATATATACAGGATGTTAGGTGGTACAACGGCTGAAGTTAACAAGCTCCACACATACATACAGATGTACAGACGATACAAAATGTGCGACAATAGAAAAGAAAATATATTTAAACTGCACATGTAAAATATTTAAAAAAAAGTATATTTTAGTAAGAATTAGATAAATAGGACCCATGGAAAATATTCCAAAGTGTGGCACATTTTGTCGCTTCTGTTTCATTATTACACAATATCAAGTTTTGTTATTTTTGCACCGAGCCAAGACTCTTTAGGAAAACGTTTGTTTTCAATTTACGCTATTATTAGTGACATATGAGCAAATATGAACTCTAACCTCTAAAATATCAATGACTCAGTATTTCTATGTTCTAATCTATGTCGACCAAGATACATGTACGTTATTTTTACTTCTTATCCAAGACAAAGTCATGTATTTAATGTTTAATTTCAATGTATAACGGCAGTGTATATTTTTATTAACCAATCGATTTTACGTGTAATAGTCTATTATCAGATGATCTAAAGCAGAGCCGGAGAGATACAAAAACAACTTGGCTTCCAGCAGATGCCTGGCATGGCATGTTTCGCTATGTTACGGTTTATCATCCTGATTGCAACAATACTCATTGCTCATCAAAACTGTACATGTATTTTGTTTCATTTGCACATATGATGTATTAGACACAACAGCATATTTGGGATCCTAGCAACACAAAGTTAACGGCGATATGTTGGCATGCTTGTTGCTGACTACGTCTGTTAGTACCATGTAGAAACAATCCTCATATTTAATGCATATATTAATGTAGTACTGCTACTTACAAAAGAGAAAATCACCCCGGGGATATTTTCCATGGGTGCCTAACATTGGGTCGCCGAAATATTCTGATAAATAATGCAAAATATAATTCAAAACATGTATAAGAGCATAAAGACAGATATAATTAAAAACATTAAAAACTTTTAAAAAATTACAAAACATGTACAAAGATACGGTAAAGACATATAATTCAAGCAATATAAAAGAAATATTTTTTCTTGCTTTGTTATTATTAAATTTCATAGTAAGTAAAATATATGTATTTTGGATATATTTCAATATTTCAAATTATACGAGTTAAACTATTTATGTTACACTTTTATATATTCAAAAATAATTATATGAATAGTTTTGCGGACTGAATTATTGAAAGCAAGAAAGGCCTGTGAGTTACGAACGCATCTGACTGAAACTCATTGAAACAGGGTCATTCTATTACATTGAAGAATGTTTTAATAAGTCAGCCTCTATACGATGTGTCACTGTCATCGATTTTTGAAATTCTCCCTGCTTAGCTTATGCTGAGGCTCTATATTAGACTAAAAACCCTCACTTTATACACTCCTGATACCGTTCTAGTGTTCTACCACAAATATTTCTGAATTCTCAAACCATATTCGGTATCAATGCGCGACATTTAGCGTATTTCACACTGATGTTTTACAGATTTATATTTTGTTTTCTTTCATGGTTTATTGGCATTGTATTTGCTCAAATATTTGCAGATCGGGTAAAATCAAACACATTCGTCGGAGGGTGTGGAGAAGAACCAACGAGTAATCCATTATATCCCATAAAGTAGTCCCCACACTGAGTCCAGATGGGATATTACTCCGCCAGATGGGCAGATGCGAATCTCGCAGAGTCCAGATTGTTTCTAACGGGACGCTCAGACATTAGATCTTTGTCGAAGTAACACCATTTATTATAAAAGGCCAGGCAGGGGGTCACTTTCGCTTTTAAAGTACGCTGACATTTAGGGAAAGTTAAATATAGCTCGAAATTGATGCTTTGCAATTGTTCATTTGTTATAAATTCTCTCGAATCACCCTGAATGTGTGGCTTTAATTACGAAGTGATCAAAATACTGTATATATAATCGATGATGCATCAAATCACAATGCTCATGTTAAGCGTCGATGCTACAATGTGTATACTTGTCATCCGAAATGTTATGTACTGAGCGGGGAGAGCATACATTTATGTAAGACAATATTGCTTTTAAACATAAGTACTCCTATATTTTGTGACCTTAACATTTAATCTTGATATTATTTAAAAAATAGTTTAGAAAAACAATAATTATTGTAATTAAACTAATTTATTTTCTAAATACAATTAATTTAAAATAGGTGTCTTCAGAGTATGTAGTATATTTAGTCACCTGTATACATTTTATTATATATAAAATATTTTACGAAACATTTTTCTTTCATTAATTTCTTATCTTAATCATATTTATTCTTACCCACTGAGATCCGGCACAGTACTGGTGTTTTGTCATTACTTCGACTTGCAAAATATCTTAATTACTTTAAAATCAACGCCTTTAAAAATAAGGCTAATACATATCCTATTCATTAAAATTATTAGAGTCTTAAAATTACTAAATCAATTTCCAGATGCATGTATTTTCGGAATACCAAAGGATTTAAACATAGCAGATTTGTTACGGTAACTAAGAGGGAAAGTTACTCAAAATATTGGTATAACATGGCGTGATTGTGTGGGCCCGTATTGAAGGGCCTCGCGGATCTCAATCTCGCTAATTTCGTTTCGGACGTCCTTTCACCCTTTTATTGTCTTAAAATTCAGAAATGACTGATAGGGAGCGAACGATCTTCCATTATTTTCAGAAACTGTTGCCAATAGAATGATATCATCTACAGATAGTCAAGAATTATTCCCTTGTTTCCAGTCTTTCATTTAAGAGCAATGTAAAGTAGGTGGTGATATGTCAAAAAGATGATATAATATGCAATTGTTTTCTAAGTATATATATAACAAAATAGGCACAGTTTTCATAGCAAATACAGTTTTACTGCGATTAGCTGACACACTCCTCCACTGTAAAACAGCGTTTGCATTTTATCAAAATATGATAAATAAATTAACCATTCTTTTCACTAATTATCATTCAATTTGTTTTAAACCGTTACTGCCGTGCTGTTAATGATCTCTTTTGTATGTTTCATCTTTTAAACCGATGCATTTCTCTGCATGTTTTGCAGCGTTTTATTTTAAAACGGTGGTGATTCCGTTATTTGATAGAGTCTTTAAGACATTTCGCAACAAACAAAACAAATTTGCTTTCATCATTAGTGTCTGAGAGTCTTATAAATGCTAGGAAAATTTTCCAATTTGTGCAGTTACTCTGCAGTTTCTCCAATTAATTTACCACATTTGCGTGTCAGGATTTGCATAAGATGACCATTTTCATCTCGCTTAGCACATATTATATGTCCATAGCATAATAACATCATCAAAATCTATAGTTTTCAGCCATTTCTCATCATATTATTTTGGCTGAATCCGATTTTAGACGGCTCATTGCCGAAATTAATGAGATTATATATACAAATGATTTTAATCGTTCCCTCGAGTGTGCCTCAGGCATTGCTCGCCGTTACGTGACGGAAGACTTCATCCGAAAAAGTTTCATCAATTATTCAAGACATATAATTTCACACAGATCCTAGTGTATGAGCATTCATATCATATCGAAGCCATAAACAGAGCTAAATTATTTATATGTTCCGCAAAATTTGTGAAAGGGAACGCTATCTTCTTGTATCACCTGACAGGCTAGTTTTGATTTATTAACAAGAAGCTGTCGCACCACAGTTACAAACCTCCATGTAGTGGCATAAGTATTGTTAATATTATTTTTTTATCTTGATGAAATAATTAATTTTGAAAAAAAATCCAAACCAGTGACTATAAAATGTAGTCAAATACTATTCACTAAAAATGCATAGCTTACTTTGAATGCTCGACATACATTCTAGACCTTGTCGGTTTTTATTCAACCATAACAACAATCAATATCAGTATTATGAATATATGATTCTATTCCTGTAGCTTTGTGATATTAATCAGATATGCATGACTACATATGCCAATAAGTTCTAATATGATATTAACGAACTCATAACTATAGTTTTATATCGGGGAATCACATACCATTTTATTATCAAAATATGTTTACTTCAGGTAATTCGTTTCATTGCTGTAATTCACTCTCCGTGTAGCGAATATTGGATACCATAAATAAGGCATCAGCTAAAGGGAACACAGATGGTAGGCCCCTGTCCTGGACTAAAATTAGCAACTAGGATTATCGATCAAAAATAGTTCCCTCGACAGATGTCTAAGCAGGTTGATTTTTCACGCCTCTAGCACGCTTCAGTACGCACAACCGATAGACAGATACACGGAACTTAAGGCAGCAACGAATAATGTCTATAAAAATAACAATGTAGTTAAGTCACTTCTACATGGGCAAATATTGCTCTCAAGCACGGATCTGCTATAATGGAATTAGTGATATTAGTGATGATACGTTTGGAGTAGAACGATTTCAATTGGAAACATATTATTCATGGGGCGTTTAGGCGAGTTCAAATGTCGCCAAAAATATTGAAAGGTCACGAGTTAATGGTTTATCTATACTGACGTCTGTAGCCAATTGAAAAAGTACCCGCATTTAACTCATTTACGAGAAAACATAATTATAAAGGAGTATAAGACACGCGCTTTAAAATGGCATCCAGCATTAGATTAGAAAATCGAATCAATTTCATTATTTTTTTTAATTCGTTTCTTTTACCTTCGTATACTTATATGATTGCTTTTATGTTTTTCTATCAAGACAGATATGTTATACACTACAAAGATATCACAAACGGTATGTTTTTTTTTCAATGGCCAATTTCTTGTACTGAAAATACCATTTAATTCGCTTTATTTTTTAATGTTCTCTCAATGAGAGTTACTTCAGATGCATGTTCCACTCATACTAACATTGAGGTACCATATATTCGTTTTAACTATTGAACTTCAGTCCGATACATTTCGGTTTATGCTAAAATTGAAAAACCCACTATATGTGTCGCCTCTTGCAAATATCAAAACATACAGAGAGAAAGATGTAAAACAGACTACATGGTTGATGACGGCACACATAGTTTACGACATTAAAAGAAAACAGTGTGATAACGTACTGTATAACCCACCTCCTTCCGTCGGGTCCAGACGGCGGGCCCGGCGACCATGTTTGGAGTTATTGTGTACAAACATATTGTCCGAGATCGATAAAAGCGGCCCCTCAACAGAAACTGACGTCGACACTGAAACCTGGGGGAAAAACAAAAACGTTTGAGAATGTTTTGTTTGCAGTACTGTGTAATGAAAAGATAAGTTATATGTCTATTTCAAAAAATAAAAAAAGAAAGAAAAAAGATTTGCATAGATCTGTTTATTATAACTGTAGTATTCCATATTCACGTTCATTTTAATTTTAGTGTTTTAATTTTAATTTTAGTGTTATAATTATTCGCATGGTTGTTAAATCAAAGTATTGCATTACTGAGGTATTCACTACGTTGTAAAATATTTCAGCTTGTATGTATTTCATGCACTGAGCATAGCCGTTGTTGTAATTAGATCCTGGTGAATCATTATTGATAATGTCATTATAGATTGGACGTAAAAGGATATAACTTAACTCTTCAAGCTAAAAACAAAATTGATCATTCGACAAGGGGGGTGGGGCGCCCCTGTTACGCAGTGAACATAAAATTGTGACAGAGTACTAGAAATAGTAAGATTATATATGGTCTTATAAATTTGGGCGTTGGCGTTACTCCTAGGTTACAAAGACTTTTCACATGTATCAAAAGACTGTTTATGTGGTTCTATAGAGTCACAACACTATATTTACTGTTAAATGCAAACATTTTATTACAGTTAAACTGCATATATTACATAACTTTTTAGTATATAAGTATCAATTGACAACTACAATGCAATCCACAGCCGCGACATACAAAATATGTTATGAATGATACCGTTGTAACCCTCTATCTTTTACCCTTTGCTTGACACGGTGTCATGATAATGTGACACGTGGTGTGGTATCATGTCACTTGACTACGGTGTGATATCGCAGTGAGGCAGCACTCTATCTGTCTCATATAGACAGACAGTCTCCACATGACTGACATGTTACATCTTATCACATGGGGCTCACCTGAAATCGGCGCATATCTCGTGGATTCCCTGCATTTTTCAGACAATTTTGATTGCACTTCATGAAGAATTTCAGGAAAAATCTGAAAATAGATGTCAATACATTGAAATGAAACGAAAATAATGCGTGTTTTAATGTAAGCAAGTTTAATCGCTTTAATTTACCTGCATGTCAGTGATTTTAAATATGCAAAATTATGTCTCTCTCTCTCTATCTCTCTCTCTCTTTTAGTCCAAAGCCAAATTTATTTTTTTCCATTTATCTAGTTTCTTCATTGCGTTTTCATGACATCAAACGCATGGATAGGCGCATCTGCATGGTACATTAGTGTGTTAATGCATTTTTATATATATTTCATAATCGTCGTATTTATTGCGATTTATAATTAAAGTGCTATATTGAATAACTTTCAGTTTTAGAATATTAAAGTCATACACAAACAGAATGTGTAATTATCTTTATATTTAACGTGTGACGTAGAGAGTTACGTAACCCTACGGGATAACAAATTTAGCATGAAAACATTACTAGTTACACCGGGGACCTTAATCTCGACTGGAAATCTCGTTCATACGTGACATTATAACATATCATTTAGCGCTAACAATAAATGTTTTGATTTAATAATTATACGAATCAGACAAATTGTTTTCACGGACCCTTAATTATTGTTGATTTTCTATAATCTAAATTATAGATATAACGTAGTATAAAAGAAACAGATGCATTAACGTAATTAATATTTTTTCTACAGTCCGTTTTGATTTTTAACGTTCATTTCCTTAATTGTGAATGTGGTCTGGTTTTCGATCAAATCCGAATTGAACACTGGGATCTCAAAGTCCGTGCCCCATCCATAATTCATAATAAAACAAGGCGCATCGTGTTGATCAGGTTCCGTCATTATTTGCTCCCTTTAATCATCTCGGCAGCCACCTTTGATCACGTAAAGTACTGATAAATTTATAATTACTACCTTGGGGCGAGCAATTAGTAATTCTTACTTTTGATTCCACGGAGAGAATGTGTCAATTTCAACTGTTTATTGAGCCAGCGAGCACGTGTAGCTAGGTCATGAATGGTCACGATACACATATAAAACTGTAGTTGTTATGTGCTATGAATGACTTATTTTTCTGGCCAAACAAATCGATAGAGTGCGTTGTTATTCTGGTAGAATCAATCTGCGACCTGGTCTGGTTTTGAAAAAGCTCTTGGAAGTATGACCGTTGACGCTCGCCAAATGAATATTTTATGTAAACGTAAGTTCGACGGTGGGCAATTAGATATGCCCCATTAAGGAAAAACTGCTAAACGAAGAATATTACTGCAATATTTATGGACTGCCTTCTGGTTCGATGGATAACGACTTGTGACCCTTGTGTTAAGTGACTTTAAGATGGCCGATAGTAGTATTGTAATAGAGTGGTCGATCACTCATCACATGGTAAAAGTATTGGAGAATGTATGTGGATACATGATGAACAACTAAAAGAGCAAGAAAGTTAAGTAAATATGTTTCATTCAATATCAACAACAGAAATTGAACAACAGAAAATTACTTGAACAAATAATATTAAATTCTTTTAACTGCCTTGTATAAACGAATACAACAACAACTGTAAGATGCTCCTTTTAATTATTGCCCATGGCGTAATTGAAATGTTGCTTCCGTTTACTAGTATGCGCATATTGTAATATATTTCCGCTTCTTTAAACCAGCATACTTTTAGTGCGAGGCAAGTAATGTAGCGTAATTGTAATATTATACAGTTGAGAAAGACATCATCTCGGTATCAGCATCTAATAAATATTTCCGGGTGAATTCGCAATCGCAGTTGTTGTGAACACAAGAATCGTTTGTCCCAAGCAAATTGTGTAACAAGAGCAATCAACTGTTCTTAATTGCTCTAAAATCTTTCATCTGCTGGTGATTCTTTAATTGCTTGACAGAATGATTACGCTGCCGTGGCGCTCCTAACCGCGACCCCACGGGGAGTTGACTGATTAGGACAAAACTCTAATTGTAGTCGGTATCAACGTCTTCCTTTACACCTAACTGTGAAGGTAAATAGATGATAAGATCGTCGATCTATTTTCAATACATCTTCATTACATTACGCGCACCCAACTGGGAGTTCCATGTGTCCGCTGCAAGTACTCCGCTTGCCCATTTGCTCAGAATTTGTTATCTCAGGAAATTGCGAAAAACAGCATCTCCACTTGCCTTTCTAATACCCTCGTCTGTAACTTTGCTCCCAGGGGCCAGATATTAAACTTACTTTGACAGCAGTGTATACAAAATGACAGCAAAATAAACAAAAATAAATTATCACTCGATTGTTCTTTACATTCCCTCTTTTCCCCGTCCAATCACTCGTCCCCGAGGACTGCATTAGCGACAAATCATTAGCCGACAGCCCAAACAAACAGGACATTCACGGCGACGGCAGTGCCGGTCCCAGCGGACGGAGGTCGGCTCCACATCAACAAGTCTCTCACCACCATCGAACAAATAAACTCAACGTTTTTACTCCATATTAAGATTCCACTGGGAGGGTAATAACAATCGCTTCAGTTAGGTCTATTTTGTTATCAGGTACTTCTAACGCTTTTGGGAATTTAGGGTAAAATGGATAGAGATTAACTTCAGCAAATTAAACGCCAGGCGATTTCACGGAATTTATTTAAGAGACCTTTGGGAAACTTCTTAAAGCAATTTCCATTGAACTTGCAAACGCTTTATCTGTGTTTTAAAGGACATAAGCAAGTTAAAAGTCGTAGTAAAGTGACATAACCTTTCCAGGGTAAATTTTCACAGGGGAGAGATGAACTCTCGTCGTCACTGTGTATATTTAGTTACATATTCTCCCCAAATATTGATCAAGTTTGACAGGTTGGGAGGCTCTTGGTAAAAAAAGCATGACATTGTGCCACAATATGACGACAGCATTGAATTATAGAACGCGAAGCTGAGATAGTACATTAGATTGGGTTTAAATAATTCAACCAGATTGGTGGCATGTTGCAACTGTGATATTTCTTCTAATATTGAGAATTCTTCTTTATGATTCCATTAAACTCGGTACATATAGCCAAGAAAACCTTAGGACAAATCCTTGCAACGTATCATGATGGTAATAGGGCTGCATTTTGCATCAATAGTAACGAACTACTCCCAACAATAAAAGCCATTTATATAAATAATATATTGTAAGTTGTTTATTTTTCTCATTTATCAAAGATGTTGCAAATACATGTAGATTTATATAGCAAATCATATCTTATTTATGAAAATGATATGGACTATTATTTGAATGAAAAAAAAAGTTGATATTATTATATAGATGAGTTAGATGAAGCGTGTAGCCCTAGATGGGGCCTCGGTCCAAAAGTGATTCCTGACACATATATAAGTCATTCAGTCTGTTACATGCAATAATTATGTTACGATTGGTTCCAGACACAGGTCAATACAGCAACTCACATGTATAACTTTATGTGTATATATTTTAACAACGTTTGTGTGATCTGTTTCCACAATATTGCAATATAAACTTACTAAGTTAATAAAAAAAATAAAATGGGTATCCTGAATTTGAGCCAACTTAAGCGAATGTTTTATTTCTGAACACAGCGTCATGCAGCTGTATGAAATGAGTACTGTGGGTATGTAACGCAATTAGAATTTGAATATCTAAGGATACCAGATGCATTTAAAGTTTAAACACAGGCTCAATCGAAAGTGCAAAAACAATGCAATTCCTGATTACACCGACGTAATAGTTGTATAAATAACATGGTAATTGTACATTTTAATTTGGATTTGTTTTAACCCGGGAAAGCAAATCTAAATTACCAGTCACTTAAAAGTAGAGAAAACCGTTCAAACGACGTAAATAGCACATACTGGATAAAACGGAAGTCGTACCAACTACGAACAGTAGAAATAATTAACTTTCCCGGTTGATTATGTAGAAGTAATTATCAATGTTGTCGCTGTGCGCATGCGTAATCACCTTAATGAATCTTAACTTAGAGACCTGATCAGCGAATGATTGGCAGTTTTTCAGAGGACACATGAAGGCTCGGATGTCGTTTTTTTGTATTAAGTTGAAAATGGTAACCAGGTTTAAAAAGCAGAGCATTCAAAGTAAATGATTAAATTCACAAGTGTTTCAATTACTTGCATTTCGCTATCGCAACAATTATTTTACCGTACAAATAAGAGTGCATTTAGCTACCGGTTTCTATAGTTCATTGGATTTATACGTATGCCCAGAAGAAAACTAAAATGTTACTCGAAGAAGAAAAACTCAATCAATTAAAGCAAATGATAGAATGAAAAAAAATTACCATCATTACACAGTCATATCACATTTTATACGTGTTTTATTCAATATTTTGAGGCGTTCGTGTTGTGTCATTCTATCCTTTTTATGTTAAATAATCATTCTAAAAAGAAGACATAAAACGATTAAAGGTTTCTTTCATTAATGCCACGTATATATGCATTCGATAGAACCACTCACAGAAATTTGCCAGTTACTTGCAGGGGTTACGGATCTAATCGGATACAGTTATTCCTATTATTAGTTATCATTTATTGTATGTAGGTCATCTGTTTTAAGTCCGCAACCTTCTGATTCTTAAGATAGTATTTTCATAAAATTGACATCTGTTTAGTAGCGTCCTTCACTGTGCGATAGAGAAGCGGGTTACATTATTGTTAACATTGCTATATAAAATACTCATTATTGTGGTAAGTTATATTTTACAATGACTCCAGGCCCATGTTAGCCGATGGCTCTAAGCACCGCACAATTACACCACGTCTGTCCCTTACTTGATAGATTGACAAAACCGTATGATTGGCCCGAAGTGAATCATCTTTTCCTAATTGAATCCAATCTATTTGATTTAACCCTCGATCAATGCTTTTGATACCCAATACTGAGAATTTAACACCACATAAAGAAGTCGGTCCGATGACGTTTTCTATTGCCTTGTCGAGATTTCGCAGTGTAGGCGACACAGCGAAAATTTGATGAAATTTTGCTCCAGAAACGTAGGCAAAAATCGCTGGAAGCCCGATATTAAATACAAAACTTGTACGTAAGATGCATTAATGAGACTCATTTGAACAAAATACGACTCAATAATCGGGAAATATTTCATCTGAATACAGACCTCATTTAGGTCTATCCATTGTGGTCCCACAGGAGGAAAAAATGAATTGGTTTGGCACTCGAGTGTTTTCCCGAAGGAGTCTGCAATTAGTTCCCAGTTTGTTAGACGCTTTCCATGTGAATACGAGATTCCGCTCTGGAAATTCAAGTTTCGCCTAGGGACGGATCATGTACAAGTAAAACATATCGCAATGGTATTCACCGGAAGTCTCTATTGGAATACGTATAGCACACATCAGACGGTGGTCGCTTTAGGTAGAGGTGATTACGCGCCTCTATTCACAACAGACGGGTAATTAGGGGGAGTATACAGAGTTGTCAACACACAGGAAAAATGATGAATCCTAAGTTGATATCGTGACAAAATATCAGGAAAATATGCATGCATTTATTTACGCATATAGAGAAAGTCGAGCAAGGAGCAGATTTATTTGCTGGTGATACAAACACAAATTAGTTGCTTCACATTTATATTTACTCAGCCATAAATGGAAAAGTGAAATTACAAGCTACAACTTGTGTCAAATTTTCAATTTCATTAACCATTGTATATGCCAAGCATGTATGGATGTTAACAATGCACACATGTATATATACATACATGTATTATTTTCACTCCAGCAATGCTTAACCTTGAACTTAATAAACTGAAGAAGGCTTAACTATAATACGTTCTAACCATCTTGTAATTCGATGATATTTCTCGATATATGAAAATAAAAGGTTGCAACATACGGGTTATGAAGCGAGCTCCATTTATGAGGACAAATGCTCATGGATTATGCGTCAAACAGTAGCCTGAGTTGCATAAGATATTGATACCAAGTTCAGTTTTCCCCTTTACATTATTCACAAACGTGGCAGCAACAGTTTTACGCATGGTTTCATTACACATCAAGTTAATAGAGGCTTGATATCATCTATAGATGTGTCATTACTTTGTGTTTCAAGCAATGGCATTTTGGGCTTTCGCTGCTGCAATGTCTAATCAATGTTTTACGCACGCATTATCCAAAGTAAAGTAGATTACATTTAGCTTACACACAGCATTTGGAATCCACATGTTTATGTTTAAAATAGACAAGGACAAATGAGGAAGATTACATGGAAAACATGTCTTCCAGCAGTCATGACATTAGAATTATAATCATGAGACGTATGTTTTTAATTTCAGAATACTTTCTTGGCTTTTGTTTGGGCTAACTTGTTTTTATTATTTGCGAAACAGAAATAAAACTGAAAGTATTCACTTTAATTTTCCCACGAGAGTATCAAACAGGACAAAAAAAAAGCATCGTCATAAACTCTTGTGGTGCATAATTATGCCACTGCTGCCGTCTTGTTTCAGAAACACAGTCAAGAGAAAGGCACATGCATAAATGACAGACAGTGTCAAAACCTTTGGCAACGGACGACACACACGGAGGAAAAAATCCTGTCGATATTTCTCTACAAAGGACGGCAGTCGTATCCCGTAGATTACTACAGTTAATGGCAGTTTGGTGAAGTTCATTGTATGTTTCGGTTTCTATCATTCGCACGGGATGGACCCATAAGCCTGATTGGAATCGATCTTTCCTGTTAGAGCCGTAACAATTCCCTTGAAATGTTGATAGTTCCTGATGGACCCAGTAATTTGTTGGTAAACATCACCGAGAGACTCCTAACAAGATTTGAAAGGCAAGAGAGAGCAATACGTCGCGAAATTCGGTTTAATACGGAAATAACAATGCAAAATTGATTTTGAATTTTAGAAGTCATGGCTAGTCGCATCTGCGAGATAATCTTTGCTGCTACTGGAAGAGCGAAAAAAGCTTTGAAATCGCCATTTAAAAATCACTTTTCTAAACTCGTTAATGACTGTAAAATATCCCAGATATTTTTGCCAAGAGAGAAAAAATCGCTATGCGATCTAGAGCTGATATAGTAATTTGACAACACAGAAAGCTTTTTAAACAACTGAGGTGAGAGGTCTTGGTTGTAAGATGACTACAAGAACTTCAACCAGACTGTATTGACAATATTTATCGTTGTTGAACCATTTCTTTCCTGTGCAGATCTAATGGGGTGTCAATCCTCAGTTTATATAGTATTTACCATTTAATCAATGATATTGCTTTGTTTCACTATACAAAAACATATTGCAGAATAGGTCAGTTTAATAAAATATTGTGATCGAAAACGAATCCATGGAGTTATTTACCAACTTTCTGAATCACTGTTTGAGCCAGTAAAATAGTGTTGTAGTAGGTTGCTATCATTAGCATGCAAAGGGTACCGATATAAAGCAAACAAACATCTCAAATACCTAGGTCCGGGCCCAAATAGCACAATTCCAAATCGACCGACACACTACACTTTGCGACTTTATTCACTTCATCCGTTACAAAATCGATAGAGGTTCCCAATCACTAAGTCATTTGGCAAAGACCGTTTTAATCGGCATAGTTAATGAATTAACTCGAGAACTAAGAAATTGATAAGGCCTTAATATGGTCCGAAATCGTGACCTGAATGCTACAAACGACATGGTGTTCAAATATGAAACACAGTACATAGCTTTCTTCTCATTTGTCTTGGCTGTGTCTTGAGAAAGACAAACTGTTAGGTTTAGCGACTACTCATCCATCAAGTAGACTATGCAGTGGATTACATGGCTATTCTGAAATATGTGATCCGTTACTGCAAGAATGTACAGGTTGCTAAAGAGCAATATGGACAAAGTCCCAATTTGATATTATTAGTTACTGCATTATCTTACTTTACAATACCGGTGTGTGTGTGTGTGTGTGTGTGTGTGTTCAAATTGTATTACCATATAGATAGTCGCTAGTCTTTTAGATGTTCTTTTTATTTCATTGTAAAAAGAGAGTTGTATAAACCCACAAAATATGATATACCGGCAGATGGGGTGGTAACTTTAATATAGGGTAATCAGTTGTGTTGCTTTAAAAATGTATTAAAAGTTATCTAAATCAAAACGACACAAACATGGCTTTAAAATAAGGCTTTAGTGTGGGACCGTTCATACAAGTCAGATACTCGAGTCTTGAAGCTGGCTGCATAGGTTTAACTGGTAGCAGTTATTACATGTATGTTTCCCTTGCGTTTCTTTTTCCTTCATCATAAACTTCAGTTACTTAAGTATTCACTTCACTTAACACTTCCTATGTTTTATACCAGACACTGCTAAAATCTGTCTTCCTAAGGCAACAGAAACAACAATTATTCCCAGTACTTCAGCTTTTCTTTTAAAACAAGCCACTTAACTATTTAACAAACCGTCAAAAAGTCGATCTTTGGCGCGCATAACTTACTTAACTAAGTAATTAAATAGGAATTGACAGATAGCTTGGCAACTTTTGAAAAAGATGAAGTCTGACATTTTCTGTCGTTTTTACGTTGGTATATGCAAAACATAATTCTTGTTCCCTATGACTTGGTTTTACAACTTTTTATACTTGGTTATTTATATCCAGTTGATACGTTCAGTATTCTGGAGGCATGTAGATGTTTTGGTTACACGGTATATGTTTGTCATTATCATT
>JAIFHC010000650.1:0-50000 GCA_021229015.1 Solen grandis | reverse complement strand
AATTGGACATTATATAGAAGTTAGATTAGAAATAAAAAATAATTTATACCGTTCTTTCATACACTTCTGCAGTTAGTCCTAATCACTTAATTGCTTTTTTCTAAGAAACTATTAATTCTAAGCTCACCTGAGCACATGTGCTCAAGATGAGCTATAAGAATCGATGAATGTCCGTTGTCCGTCCGTCTGTCCGTCCGTCCGTCAATCCGCCGTCCGTCGTCCACAATTAGTTTGTTTGCACTCTAGCATCTTCATTTCTTAAGTAATCATCTTCAAACTTTAAAACAATGTTTATTACAATAAAATCTTGGTTAAGTTCGATATCGGCCTATTAGGTCAGGAGTTATGCCCCTTTTAATATTGAAAAAAGCTAGATTTCACATTGTCATTGTCACTTTGCACTCTAGCATCTTAATTTCTTAAGCAATCATCTTTAAACTTAATGGCAATGTTTATTACCATCATCTCACGACCAACTTCGATTATGGCTGATATTAACTTCTTAGGTCCGGAGTTATTCGCCTTTTGATATTAAAATATACCAATTTTCAGTTTGTTTGCACTCTAGCATCTTCATTTCTTAAGCAATCATCTTCAAACTCTATGACAATGTTTATAGCCATATTCTTTTGGCCAAGTTCGATTATGGCTGATATCTGTTAATTAGGTCAGGAGTTATGCCCCTTTTGATATAAAGAAAATGTAATATTTCACTTTATTTGCACTCTAGCATCTTCATTTCTTAAGTAATCATCTTCAATCTTTAGAACAATGTTTATAGCCACATTTTTTCTGCCAAGTTCGATAATGGCTGACATCTGCCGATTAGGTCAGGAGTTATGCCCCTTTTGATGTTTAAATTTGTGTGTTTTAAACCATAATTTTTTAGCCAAGTTTGACTTCAAATTTCGACAAAAGGCTCTATTTAGTTCGTGGAATTATAAATAATCTGATGGATTATGTCTTCAGTATAACTATGCTATAATTAAGTAACTTGTACAGGCAATGAAAGCAGTTTTTCTCAGGTGAGAGTCTTTAGGGCCACCTTGGCCCTCTTGTTGAAAATATCATAAAGAACAATATTTTTATCATGATGCAATGCGGTTCTAATACTATGCAGATCTTAATGATCAATCTGTTAATTATTAAGTTATTTGTCGAATGGTATTAGTTGACATGAATATCTTTTTGCCGATTTTTGCCTTTCTGGGGGGAGGAAAAACTTTATATATCGCAAAAACAGATAGGTTTAAACATAAAGTAAGTACATGTTTGAATCTTTCTAACGGTACCTGGGTTTTTAAAATCGGACATCATATAAGGAAGTTGCATGAAAGTAAGAATTTCTGAAAAAAAAGAAGAAAAAACAACTTTTTCCTTGTGCTTCTGCAGTTGATCCCACATATTCTAAATTTTATTTCTGTTACATTAAAGGTAAAATGTGAAACAATAATTTATTTTAATGCTCTGTGCCCCCTTCAATTGAACAAGAAACTTCAATGAAAATATGAGAAATGAATATTTCGTAGAAAAGGAATCTTGTATACCTTTTTAGCATGTTAAGAGGACTAGTGATACTTCATTCCCTTGCAGAACACGAAGATTGAGTATTATTGTAGTTATCTTAAAGATGGTTCTGAAAAAATAAGCATTATGAAATTATAACTGAAAACAATGCCACATATTCCCTTTCGAATGCAATGACTTTAAAATTTAAATTATGTTATATGACATCACAGATTTCCTCTGCTATTTATTTATGTTTGCACTCTACAGCTGTCAATTCGGGACGGATTTTCTTCAATTTTTGAAGATGGTGTATTTCAGAAAACTAAATATGTATGATCAAGTTTGACATGGTTTGCAGTGCAGAAAGCCCTTTCTTTTGTCCAGAACAAAAGAAGTCTAGTTCTTATTATTTCGGCTTTCCGCAACCTGCGGAAAACGTATTGGGTTTGTTATGTTTATTAGGACTTTCTGCCCTTTCGGCAGAAAGTCCTATTGGGTTTGTTATGTTTTTTTATTAGGACTATCTGCCCTTTTGTACTGTTTTTTTTTATTCTTCTTTTTTTCTTCCTCTTATATTTGTGTTAATTTCGATGTGTTGCCAATGGTCCAGAACAATGAAAATTTTAAAGCATATATTTCAAACCATGAGCTTCCGAATGCAATGAATTTCATATTCATATGACGTCATATAACGTCAGATTTGACGTCAGGTGAAAAAGTTTGTACGCGGTCTACAGCCATTATTTCTGGACCGATTTTCATCAAAATTTCACAGAATGTGAATGTAAGGCTCTAGTTGTGCATCCCGGTGTCCGTCTTTCCAAATTCGAAAAGGCAAAGGTTTTATGGTGAATCCAAGATTCGAACCATTTACGTCAATTTCAAATGCGTATAAAATCGCTTCCAGATGAGCTAAGAAGATGATATTTGGACTAAATATTAGTCTCCAGATCTTCTATACATTCTAAAAAGATGAACGGCATATGACGTCACAGGACGTTATAATGTTAATGCAACTTTCGTTTTAAAACTTAACCGTTTTTAAGCCCTGTAGGCTTTATTTGTTGTATGATTTGCTTGAATTTTGACTGAAGATGCAGTATTAGATTTTATGGAGCCATGTCACTTTCGTTTCCGGAAAATCCCAAAGGTCAAGGTCATATTTCAATTATCGGGTTTTTCTTCGGCCTTAAATATCTCAAAAACGGTTAATATTCTATCGAGACATTATGCGTATAATTTGTAGTGTTTAGAAAGACCTTTCAGATGATGTTTAGTTTTTGATGATCGGGGTTGAATCGGTTGAGTTATGGCGGGAAAACGAAAATTTGGTAACCCTCAGTTTGTTTAACAGTTTATATCTCGAAAACCTTTGATTTTTGAAAATATGATGATGAGTTGTAAAGCAATGTTTGGCCGTTCTTTTGATGCTTAAAGTTTAATGATTGACCTAAGTTTCATGGAGTAATGGGATAAAATCGAAATTCGTGCATATAGCTTTGGTGATTTTTTCATTTTTCAGGAGGTTTAAGAGCTTGTATCTCAAAAAATATTAAGAATATTTTTATAGATAAAGAGTGTGAAATGTAGAGAATTTTAAGACAATTATTTTGGTACCTAAAGTTTTGAAATTGATCCAAGTATAAGGAAGTTACATCAAAAATAAGAATTTTAACATGTAGAATTTCAGCGATTTTGCCGTCATGTCAGAGTTTTACGGCTTATATCTTAAGAATCATTAGAAATAAGTCCTTACATTAATCAAATGAAATGTAGAGAAATTTAAGACGATTATTTTGGCATTTTAAAAAAAAAAAAAATTACATAAAAAATACGAATTTAAAGCCTTAAGATTAAAAGTTACTTCCTCGATGTAAGAGTCCGCCTCGGGAGCGGGAGGTTGTGGGTTCGATACCAAAGTCGTAAAAAATGGTACTGTTATAGCTCCCTTGCTTGACGCTCAGCATATAAGGGTAGTTGCAGGACTGGTTGGCTCGGTATCAGGATAATGTGACTGGGTGTGGTATCATGCCACATGTCTACGGCGTGATACTGCAGTGTGGCTGCACTATAACTGCATTAAGTAGACATCGTCTCCAAATGACTGAAATACTGTCGGTGGGACTTTAAACCCAACAAACAAACAAACAAACTAAACAAGTGTTGACAATGATTTAATGTTTTGTCAAATCATTTTAATGACGTTAATTATACATATCAGTTGCAGCATTGCGTTACCCATAATCCTTTGAGCGTTTTGACACATGTCATTTAGACCTTTGTTAAAACATTGCAATTTCCCGACTTTATTGTTGCATCAATCGATAAATGTTGTACAAGCTATATTCCAAATTTATGATAAATGATAACCTATGTGAAAATATATAATATAGTACAATGTAATTTAATTGCCAGCTTGAGATACCATGAGCGTGTAATAAGTGTAGACGTTTGAAACAAAATGATCAACACATGCCATCCGTTCAAGACGCTGCAAGCTAATTTGTCCGATAGCTAAAAGCGCAAAATGGAGTAACTTTGTATAATACAGTTGTCTCGATCGTATGTACAAGCGTTATTGGAAATTAACTCACGAGGCTACACAGTAGCACATACTTCACATTGAACATTTTGCACTTCAATGATTTTCATTTGCCTATGACGTGTTTTGACGTCAATCTTGACGTTGTCTACACAAGTTTGTACGCGGTCTACAGCTATTATTTCTTGACCGATTTTCATAAAAATTTCACAGAATGTGTATGTTAGGTTCTAGTTGTGCATCCCTGTGTCCGTTATTCCAAATTCGAAAATGCAAAGGTTTTATGGCGAATCCAAGATTCGAACATTGACGTCAAATTTTAAATACGTATAAAATCGCTTCCAGATGAGTTAGAAAGCTGGTATTTGGATAGAATCCATTCATCGTTTCATTCTGTGAAGATGAACGTCAAATGACGTCATATGACGTCATAAGGTTAAAAGGAATTTCTGATATATATGCGTTAATTTTAATATCTTGTTAAGTTCCCAGGACCATGGAAATTTATTGGTCTATACATCAATTCATAGGCTTTAGAATGCAATGTATTTCATATTAATGTGACGTTATATCACGTCAGGTTTGACGTCAGGACAAAAAGGTTTTACGCAGTGTACAGCCATTATATTTGGATCGATTTTCATAAAAAATTCAAGATTGTATATGTAATGTTCTAGTTGTGTATCCCGGTCCAATTTTCCAAATTCGAAAAGGTAATGGTTCTATGGCGAATCCAAGTTTCGAACCTTTGACGTCAAATTTCAAATACGTATATAATCGTTTCCAGATGATTTAGAAAGTTGATATTTGGACGAAATATTAGTCTTTAAGACTCATTTCTATTCTGTGAGGATTAACGTCATTTGACGTCATAAGACGTCATAAGATCAAAATGAACGTTTGATATCTTCGCGATAATTTTTATATGTTGCAAAGTTCCAAGGGGCATGAAAAATTTACCTGATAAATTTTAGATACTTCATATTTCATTTCACTGATTTCCTTATGCCTATGACGATATATGACATCAAACTTGACGTTGTCTACACAAGTTTGTACGCGGTCTACAGCCATTATTTCAGGACGGATTTTCATCAAAATTTCACAGAATGTGTATGTTACGCTCTAGATGTGCCAACCGGTCTCCGTTTTACCAAATTTGAAAAAGCAAGGATTTTATGGCAAATCCAATATTAGAAGCACTGACGTCAAATTTCAGTTCAGATACGTATAAAATCACTTCTAGATAAGATAGAAAGTCAATATTTGGACTAAATATAAATCTCCAAGTATTCTTTACATTCTGAGAAGATGAACGTCATATGACGTCATATGACCTTATAAGGTCAACGTTAATTTTGTTAAAATTAAGCGGATTTTCAGACCTGTAGGCCTTAATTTTTGTTTGATTTGCATGAATTTTTACTGAAGGTGCATCATGTAATCCTATGGAACAATGTCACTTCCATTTCCGATAAAAGTTAAATGCAATCATTTCTTTTATATTGAAAACCTCTAAGCTAGACCGAATCATGTGAAAATCGAATTATAAGCATTTTCAACAATTTAATTTGCTACATAGATGATAGAAATAGCCCAAATTAATTACAATCGATATTAAAAATGATTTTCAGTTACTTTTGCCATATCCTCAAAGTTAAACAGTTTATTTTTCAAAATGTATTGAAGTTATTGCCATACAAAAACCATTTAAGGGCAGGAATTTTATATCCTTTTTACGTTTTTGCTTTTAGTGTTTGACAAATGTAGCAGAAAGTCCTATCATTCGTATCAAAGAATGAAATCTAGTTCTTGTTATTATTATTCCTTTTTTTTCCAACCAAATCTAAGAGTTAATTTCGGTAAGTTGTCAGTGTCTAAGCAACATGAAAATTAAATTGCCTCGATAAAAATGTATAAATTTAAAATTCAATAATTTTTAATTTTCAATGACGTCAATTGACGTCAGATTTGATGTCAGCTTCAAAAGTTCGCGCTCTAGAGCCTTTATTTTTTATATTTTATCTCGATATTTTCACAAAAGATGTATGTTATGATGTAGATGTGCACCTTGTCTTTCAAATTTTTAAATTCGAAAATTTTTAGAATTGATGGCAAAACCGAGTTTCGAACTATGACCTTAAACTACTATTAAATGTTACATAGGCTATTTTCATTGGCGTCATATGACGTCAGATTTGACGTCAGCTTCAAAAGTTTGTTTGCGCTCTAGAGCCTTCAATATTGGTCCGCGTGTATTGTTTTTTTTTTTTACAAAAGATGTATTTTAGGATGTAGATGTCCACCTTGGCATTCAAATTTCCAAATTCGAAAAGATTAAGATATCATGGCAATACCGAGTTTCGAACTTTGGTCAAAAATTAAATTTAAATGTTACAAAGCCCCCTGATGCGTTACAAGCATGAAAATTGGACAACATATCGGCATTGAAGTTTACATTCTATTTTCAGAATGATTTTCTCTTTAGTCACGTGGTTATGACGTCATCAAAAAGACAAAAAAAATATTTTTAAAGAAGTCTTTCGCTCTGGTTTCATGAATTTAAAGTCAATCTTAATTATATCTTCAGAATTGATAAAGTTAGAATTGAAGTGATGCATACTGCAAGAAATGTTTGTTTTGTCACGTGATTATGAAGTCATTCATACTTAAGCAAGAATTATTTTGAAAAATCATATAAAATCGCCATTTAGACCAATGAACTTTAACTTTTCAAAAATGTCGAAACTAAGTACGTTCATAAGGTCTTGAAAATTTCAAGTGATTACGTCATCAAACATGGCAGTTATTCATGCCTACTTGAAAATGTGAAAACAAACCTGTTCGCATTCTCGAAGATACTTTTTTTTCTTGATTAATAGAACGTTAGCTGAACATGTCCTTGCAAAAAAGATATTTTTCTTAAGTCACTTGATTTTGACGTCGATAAAATATAAAAATCATTCATTTCAATACGTATTCGCGCTCCAGCGTTTATGACAACATTGATGTGTAATAAAATATATTAAAAAGATCAAAAGATTGTATATATTAACTTTAAATAAGTAATAATGCCGTACCTTAACATGCGCAAAAAGTCCAGAAAATTTCAAGTGATTACGTTATCAAACATGACTTATTCATGTTTTTCGTAAAAGGGCTAATTCATGGAAATCTATAAATTTGCAGAAAGAAATGTAAGTGGTCGAGGTTGGTTGAGCAAGATCCGATTGTTCTTTTGCAGGAATGAATGCCTGCGTTGAATAGTGAATTGTGATACGTTTTTGAGTAAATGAGTCGCATTTACGATGAATTAGTATAATTATACTAGAGCCAGAAAATCTTTACGGATATCTTTTTGCATTTGCTATCACGGCTTTCTGCAAACATGAAGAAAATGACAAATACATGTATATCTTCCTATCGATTTTTTTATGTTTTCTAAATGTTTAACGGTTTCTTTTTCTAAATCTGTAAAAATAAGCAAATATACAAAGCAAATGAATAGTTGAAGGTTTCAAGACTTTTATAACGTTAATTACATAGAAATAGGAAATTATTTTCATTATTTTGCTTACACCTCTGCCTTTGTTTCCATCTTATTTTGCAAATGTAAAACTCAATCAATTTAAAGGTTGAAAGTAATCGATTTTAAAGTGTTTTTTTTTCTTTTTTACAATTTCAAATTGCAATGAATACATATTAAGTCATATAAGAAAAAGATATTAAATAAAGAATAAAAAAATAAAATAAAGCTTATTTTTTAACATAATCTTAAGAATATTTAAGATAATGATGATTTACGTATTAAATCATACATTATTATGCATCATTATTCCATTTTTTTGTATTAACTTATATATTTAATAAGCAAACGGAAAGCCGCTTCATTTGTGTCTTAAACAAACGACAAATGCAGGAGTTAATTTCAATATGTTGCCAGTGTCTGAGCAACATGAAAATTAAATTGCCTCGACAAAATGTTTAAAATTTTTGAATTCAATCATTTTAATTTTTCATTGACGAGAAATGACGTCAGATTTGACGTCAGCTTCAAAAGTTTTCGCGCTCCAGAGACTTTATTTTTGTTGTATTATCTTGATATTTTCACAGAAGATGAATGTTATGATGTAAATGTGCACCTTGTCTTTCAATTTTTCTTATTCGTAAAATGGCAAAAGAATTTATGGCAAAATCGAGTTTCGAACTTTGGTCCTAAAACTATTATTTAATGTTACAAAGGTAAATTGGACAGCTTATCGCCCCAGAAATCTGCTTTCTTTTTCTCTGAAAGATTTTTTCTTAAGTCACGTGGTTATGACGTCATTTAATGTACAAATTTTGTTCAAGGATTTCTCTCGCTCTGGTATCATACATTTTGAGTCAATTTTAATGAAATTGAAACTGCAGTGATACAAAAGTATCTTCTTATACATTCAGTCATTTTCAATTTTCATTGACGTCATGTGACGTCAGATTTGACGTCAGCTTCAAAAGTTTGTTCGCGCTCTAGATCCTTCAATTTTGGTCCGATTATTTTAATATTTTCACAGAAATTGACATTTAGACAGCATATCGGCATAGAGGTTTGCATTCTATTTTCTGAATGATTTTTTCTTAAGTCACGTGTTTATGACGTCATCAAAAAGACAAAAAGCATTTCTTTTGAAATATTTCATGATTGTTGAGTGAAATCTTGATTAAATCTTCAGAATTGATAGAGTTAAAAAAATTTTTTGATGTTTAGATGGAATGCATTATTTTGAATGAATATATTTTTCTGGATTAATAGAACATGTCCTTCCAAAAAAAAAAAATATATTTTTCTTAGTCACTTGATTTTGATGTCGTTGAAATATAAAAATCATTCATTTCATTTTGTATTCGCGCTTCAGCGTCATGCGTATTGATGTCAGTCTTCAGCATACCTTTGCATACTTCGTGAGCAAAATATATTAAAAAGATCATAAGATTGGATATATTAACTTTAAATAAGTACCTTATCATGCGCAAAAAGTCCAGAAAATTTCAAGTGATTACATCATTTAACATGACATAGTCATGTTTTTCGTATTAGGACTAAGTCATGAAAGCGGTCATTGGGTTGGTTGAGCAAGACCCGATTGTTCAGAATAGTGAATTGTGATACGTTTTTGAGTAAATGAGTCGCATTTAAAATGAATTAGTATAATTATATTAGAGCCAGAAAACCTATACGGATAACCTATTGCATTTGTCATCACGGCTTACCGCAAACCTGAAGAAAATGACAAATACATGTATATCTACCTATCGATTTTTGTTATGTTTTCTAAAGGTTAACGGTTTCTTTTTCTTAATCTATTAAAAAACAATATATAAAGCAAAAGAAAATGAATTTTGAAAGTTCCAAGACGTTTATAATGTTAATTACATAGAAATGCGAAACTATTTTCATGGTTTTGCTTACTTCTCTGCCTTTGTTTCCATCTATTTTTGCAAATGTAAATCTAAATCAATTTAAAGGTTGAAAGTCATGGATTTCAAAGTATTTATTTAGCTCACTTGAGCATTTGAGCTCAGGGTGAGCTTTTGTGACCGCGTTTTTTCCGTCGTCCGTCGTCAACAATTGCTTGTGAACACTCTAGAGGTCACAGTTTTGGCCCAATCTTCATGAAACTTAGTCAGGATATTTGTCTACATAATATCTCGGATGAGTTCGAAAATGGGTCATGTTGAGTCAAAACTAGGTCACCAGGTCAAATCTTAGAAAAACGTTGTGAACACTCTAGATGCCACAGTTTCAGCCCAATCTTCATGAAACTTTGTCAGGATTTTCGTCTTTATGCTATGAGTGTGAAATTGGGTAATGTTGGGTTAAAAACTAGGTGACAAGGTCAAATCTTAGAAAATCCTTGTGAGGCAACAGTTTTGGCCTAATCTTCATGAAATTTGGTCAGGGTGTTTGTCTACATGATATCTTGGATGAGTTTGAAATCGGGTCACGTGGGGTCAAAACTAGGTCATTAGGTCAAATCTTGGAAAAACCATGTGAACACTTTAGAGGTCACAGTTTCAGCCTAATCTTTATGTAACTTGGCCAGAATGTTTGTTTACATCAAATCTCGGATAAATTCAAAACTGGGCCACATGGGGTCAAAAAGTAGGTCACCAGGGCAAATTTTAGAAAAATCTTGTGAACACTCAAGGGGCCTACATTTTTGTACCAGTCTTCATTACATTAATTTTGATAAGAATGATGACTGCCTAAATTCCCAGTTGAGTGCAAATTCAGGTAGGATCAAATCTAGGTCACTTAGTCAAATGTTAAAAAACAATTTAGATGCCAGATTTTTTGTCATCATGCCTAACACAACAATCTTACTCAGATGAGCGACACAAGGCCATATTGGCCCTCTTGTTTTCTTTTTTTTACAATTTCAATTATATGGAACAAATTCCAATGAATATTTGTTAAGTCATATGCTTACGAAAAAATGGATATTAAATAAAGAATAAAGAAAAAACTTTTAAAAAGATTTAAAACTTATTTTGAGCAAAAGTATATATTTATGATAATGATAATTTACGTATTAAATCTTCCATTATAAAGCATCAATTATTCCATTTCTTTGAATTAACTTCAATACATATATTCAATACCTTTGAAATAAGCAAACGGAAAGCCGCTTCGTTTGTATCTTAAACAAACGACTTCTAGTTAGTATTATTTTATTACTGGCAAATTCTTCAAGTTTTACATAATATGTATCAAACTATAAAGTCCTGAATTTGGTGGATCTTATTCTGAAGATTTTAATTTTGAAAACTGTATCAGGCAGGGGATGGAGGGAGGGTGGCTGTCCCTGATACTATTTTCTATTTTTCTGAATGGTCTCGAATCTTACTCACATACTGACCATTGTCGGGGTATACAGTTAGAGGGCAGGGTGATCCCTCATATTGGCTTAGTATACTTTTTCTGTATGCTGATGACACCATTATTGTATCTGAGTCGCACATATATTTTCAAAATTGCTTAAACTGGTTTTCTAATTACTGTCTGGATGGCACCTGAAAATTAATACAAACAAGACCAGTGTGGTGGTATTCGGTGCCAGGCATACCAGTAATTTCACCTTTATTCTAGGTAATGCAATACACGAAATAACATATCATTTTAGGATCAACGTTTTCTAGTTGCGGCTCGTTATTTGCAACTCGAAAACACGTTGAACAATAAGCAAATAAAGCAGTGTACTTTTTGTAGAGTTTTGATCACACTGTATTACCAATTTTGACATCTGTGTCTAAATCATTTGGTCTTCAGAACATTACTAATGTAGGAAAAATACACTCAAGCTTCCTTATAAAAATAACGAAAGCCAGAACAGTACCACTATGTGCATGTTGTATTGCGAACTTGGGCGCTGTCCTATCTCAATTAATATACAAAGCAGAATGATTTCATTTTGGTGTAGGATATTGCCTTGAAAAACCAAAACTATTAAATCAGATATATCAGTACATTTTAAATAATTCTCAACTCAATGTCACATGGATTACTAAAATAAAACATCTTGATTACCATCAGCCAACATGATGCGACAAGACAGTCTCCCCCTTTAAGTTTGCACTCATATGTGCAGCGGATTCTAATAGTTCAGTTCAAACAATCATGACACGAGCAACTAAATCAAGCGAATAAAAATCGTATATATAAGTCCATTAAAATTATCTACTCTCTCGAAACGTATTTCAAAATCCTGAATCCACACATCTGGGACACTCCTACCGTACCGAAACTCATCAGCTCCACGTTGCACACGTCCGCTGGGACGGCACTGCTCTGGAAAACAGACAGTGTACAGTGTGTAATAGAAACGAAATTGGTTCAGAGGGGCACTATTTATTCACTTGTTTTTATTTTGATCTGCAAAGAAACTAACATCTTACGGATATTGACTCATCTGATATCGAGCAGAATTATAAATCTACACATGCTATTTTCAGATTTATGTAGATTCCTTCGGGTTGTAGTGCTTATGTTCTGCATATCAATTATTTACATAATCATATAACCCTTTTATATGTTTTGATGCTTATAAGATGTATTTACACTTATCTATGTATCAATGCATAATGTTTACTAAATTAAATTTAAAATTATTTAAGCATACTAATATTTTGATAATTAGAACACACTGGTTTACTGATATTTCTGCATTGACGTGAAAGTGATAATAGCGTATCTTATTTATGGCATAATGATATGAACAATTGTATTAAAACAAATACGTACTTAGCATTGTTAAGCATAAGTGCGTCGCTACAGTGGAGTCAAACTGCAGCTGCAGGAGCAGGAGAAATTATTGGATTATATGTGTGTCACCGTGGATGTTTGAAGACATTTGCAATGATAATGAGAAGAGACCAAAAGAAAAAGAAAACGGAGAAACCAAATCTCGTTGTTGTCACAGTTATTGTGTCTAACAAAAGCTATATCTGTGGTAACATCGAAACTTGGTCTCTGAAGACTCGGCGTCATCATCAGAGTGGATTTTTAAAAATAATTTTGGTTTGTTATGAAATTCTGACATATTATTTTTCATGGCATTACAACATTCCTGACTTCATATTTTAGAGCAAATATCGTCGACGTTAACGAGTTAAAAAATGATTTCAGCTCAATAACATGACGACAGATATAAAGAAAAGAGAGGTAACAAGTAACATGGAATGAATTAAACATTTGTTTTAAGATCATATTTCACTCGTTGTCAAGGGAAGCTATAGTTATTCATTTATTTTCTGACTGCAAGTGAATAAAAAGCGAGTTCTAATAATAAAATAATTGATTCTTCTTCACGGTTTCTTTATTACAACTGAAATCAGGTTTCAATACGGATTATTATACTTTTTAGGTTAAATTCAGCAGCTTCCTTATGCACATGGTGTCTCAATTTCGGATGCTTACGTCGTTTTTTCTTTTGCTAAAAAGGATAAATGACAGCGAATTATCAACCAATAAAAAATGTCGTTTTGGAACGTGTAATAAAGTTTGACTATTATATTGAGCACTTTGATTTTTTTCTTTTTGGGAAATTTTCCTTTTAGTTTTTTGTTGTTATTGAGCAGCTTAGAGATAAAAAAAAAACATAAAAAATGTTGCTTGTTCTCCAAAGTTCATTTGTCAAAATTAATTGTTCGTATTGATTGTTCAACATTGTTAAAACCGAATGTATATTTTCATATTGATCGGATTTTTTTAAAAAATATATTGACGGTTTCTCGGTTCGCAAACCAACTTTGCGCCTTGTAAGGTTTTAAAGGATTTTTGTCCCAATGGGGTTCTAACCCATGACTCCTGAATTGTGTAGTAAAATGCATAAAATAACTGAACGAGTGTATACGAAAACATGAAAAAAACACTACAAGTGAAACTTGTTTTTAGCTTTCCCCACCCCAAGACTTGCAGTGAAACTTTACACAAGGTGTGGTCTAATATCTAGTTTCTTTTAGACCTTTCACTAGTTGCCCCTCGAAACATACATTTTTGACACTTGGATTCTTCTTTTAAGCCCGTGCTTCTGTCGAGACACTATGTGTTGCTGTCAGTTTGACACAAAGTATCGCCGTCATTCCAGAAATAAAGTTTCGCTGTTAGTCATGGCATTAGGTGTCGCTGTTATCCCAGCTATTGTGTGGACATAGCAACTATATCTGTGATAACTTCGATGCTAAGTTCATGCATAACGATCTGAATCATGACACATTAATTTTAATCAAAATAAAATTTAACATTTACAATGGATAACTACATCAGTAAACAAGTAATGTTAATATCGCAATATATATATAAAAAAAACCGTGTTAATCTGAAACAGTGCAATCGTATATACTGTTTTAACTATTATAATATATTACTGTAATATATTGTTAGGACCTACTTTCTTGCTGACACGTCGCACATAATGATACAATTTTGAACGTTTAGGTCACTTTATATATACACGTTGCAAACATTTTTATCACTTATAATCCCTTTTTGATAGTGGAAAATTTACGATAAAGTTTATGTTGATGAATTTGTGCATGCGTTAGGTCTCTTCATTGGTAAAAAACTATGAACAAAATATTTTTAGACAGCCAATTGTGATTTGTGTAAAACATTATCTTGATATAACTGTAACTGCAAGTTTTAAAGAAAATATTTTTTTCATATATGGGGATCGATTGTTGCTGGTTAGTGGGTTCGTCGCTCTGTCTGTCGTCAAAACGTGCCCGCTATATTCCTCGACTACTAAATGAACTTATATAAGACGTAATATTAGCAGGCCCAGTTGAACATATCATAGGTACATCATATCCGAGAAATGTTTATTTAATTTGCCTTTGTTATTAATTTTATGTTTTTATTTATAAAGCATGTTATGCTTCTAGCACACTAATGTATCTTTTTAAGAATCGCAAAAATAATATAATATGCGAAAAATATAATACACAAGACAAATTATGGTAGAGATTGTTACCATCTGTAAGTTAAAGGCATAGCAAATACCCTGTTGAGTATTTCACAGTCCTTTCTGAATGGATCCAGTAGGTAGCTAATCTGGTACCCGACCTTACTATAGAGAGTAAGGACTTTTACTCTCTGTAGTAATGTCGGGTACCAGACTAACAAGTGGCTGAAATAGCAGAAGGGTTGGGAAGTGAAGTGTCAAAGATATCAGTCACGGTTAGTATCTGCTGTAAGTGTTGCCCAAACATGGAAGATGAATGGTTTGAACAAACTGTATGAAACATTAGAACTATAACTGAAATCAATTACGTGAATTAAAAGTGATAATGTTAAGCTGAAGTAAGCGATTTGTGACAGATGATATTTATTAGTTTTTTTTGGTTATATTAATAAGAATAGTCATGATATCCATATTTTTACAGTATAAGACGAGGCATTGAGTTATCTTCATTGATGCCATTTCTGATTATATTTTCAAAATATGATTTTATTATGTATGTCAACAAAATCTAAAGATTGACTCACAGGAAAAATGAAAACAAAAAGTCTACTTAATTATCATCACTGCCTTAACATAATGAAATATAAAAATACTATATTATCGGTTTTTCTTAGTTATTCATGATTTAGATGCTTAAGATAAAAGAATAAATCCTGATATTGTAAAACAGTGCAAAACAATATGATTTATGATAATAGTAATTTCTTAATGAGTGATATAAAAAGCTAACTAAATACTGGCAATGGACCAATATGCACCTTGCGTGAAAAAAAGTATCACCAATAGGTTTATTTGAAGTACACACAGGGAACTCCCAACAGGGTGACATTCTTCTTTTATTTTGGGAAGTGATAGTTTTTAACAAATGTGTTTTTAAAAATGTTTATGAACACATTGAATACTTTTATATATTGAGTCTTTTAAAACGTTTTCGCTGTAACACACTTACTCTTAATTTAAGTATAGATAATGGACATGTTTAAAAATTTGCAAAAAACAACAAACTGTTTTAAATAAATCTGTAAATAGAAACTTTTACAACTATAAGTGAAACAAATAACAGAAATTAATCGACGTTTAACTTGGTATATGACGCTTAAGATGTTTATTAGGTTTAACGTCCCTCCGACAGTATTTTAGTCATTTGGAGACGATGTCTACTTGATTAACGCTAGAGATAGAGGATATTTGTTTCCTTTGGGTGATATGAATTTATTTCAACGAGTATTGATACAATAATAATATTTGAAATATAAAAATTGTATCACCTTGAGATGAGATTTATTCCATATTCACTCAAAACAAACAAATTTTTCTTATAATCTTTTGTTGTTTCTATATCATTAACTACTTACAACAAATGCAACAAATACACGAAATTATCGACGTTAACCTGACGTTATGAACTCTACGTTTTAATTCTACTCCTACATATTTATAATACTGAGCGAGCTACTATCTACACCTTAAAAGAGGATATTGTCTTATACTACTTATATTTCAGTATACCATCTAATCTTAAATATAAACTGATAACTACCGAATGAAGATAATACACTAACACAATTCAAACAAATCTATCATAAATACTAATTGGTTCAAGAGCATACATGAATTACAGGGTCAAAACAAACAACCCTCAGTTTAACATTGACTATAAAACATACTACGTTATGTACATCATTGGACTATCAATTTAAAATCAACAAAATCTCAAGTAACGGTACATTATGCCACAAAATACTATTTCATTCATTAATTAAGAAAAGAAAAACTATAAATAAGAACATAATACAAATACAACACAACACTTCCAAAATTACTAACACAATTATACTACACGACAAACAACCACTAACAACAAACCATACTTACACCACATACAACTACACAACCTACCACACACACCAACAACATACTACACTAACAAACATAACTACACTACTACAACCACTACTACACCGACCACCACTACTACACCAACAACAACTACTACCCACACACTACCACAACTACACACAACACACACACTACACCACAACCACTACTACACCTCACCACTACTACCTACAACCACAACAACACCAACAACATCTACACCACAACACTACTACACAACACATACACCCAACAACTACTACTACACCTACACCACAACACACACACCACTCACTACCCAACAACACTACTACACCAACAACACAACACACCACAACTACAACACCACCAAACACAACAACAACTACCAAACACAACTACACACCACACACTACTACACCTACACCACTACACAACCAACTACTAACACCTACACCACTACTACACCTACAACCACTACTACACCAACAACCACTACTACACCACACCAACTACTACACCTACAACAACTACTACACCTACCACCACTACTACACACAACCACTACTACACCTACCACACTACTACACCTACAACCACCACTACACCTACCACCACTACTACACCAACAACACTACTACACTACACACACTACACCACAACACATACACCTACACACACACACCACCACACTACCTAACACCAACAAACACTACCACCTACCCACACTACACACCAACAACTACTACCCCACACCCACCACTACTACACCAACACCACTACTACCACCTACACAACACACACACCACTATACACCTACACCACTACACACCACAACACTACTACACCTACACACTACTACACCAACAACACTACTACACCAACAACCACTACACACCAACCACACACACCAACAACACTACTACACCACAACACTACTACACACACACTACTACACAACAACACAAAACAACTACTACTAACTCTACTACCTAAACCACTACTACACCACACACATATACACCAAAACTACTACTACAACCACATAACACACTACTACACCTACCACCACTACTACACCTACAACCACTACTACACCAAATACACTGAACAACTACCACTACACACAACAACCACAATACTACACCAACAACACTACTACACCACCACACTACACATACAACCATACTACACACACACACTACACCACAACTACTTACACCACAAACTACTACACCACAACACTACTACACCTCAACACTACTACAACCTACACATACTACACCAACAACCACATACAACCAAACAACCATCTACACAACAACTACTAACACCAACACACATCAACACTCACAACAAACACAAAACAACAATACCAAAACAAACACCACCACATTACAACAAACACTATACACCACACACTACTACAACACTACAACACATACACACACAACAACCAACAACACTACACACTACACAACAACACCACACATACACCCAACACTACTACACTACCACACTACCACCATACCACCACTACTACACCTACACAACACTACACACACATACTACACTAACCAACAACAACACAACACCTATAACAACACAACTACACACTACAACACTACTACACTACACAACACTACACCACACACACTACACACACACACCACACTACACACCACACACACTACTACACCACAACCACACTACTACTACCACACACACTACACAACCACTACTAACCACATACCACACCACTACCACCTACCACTACTACACCACAACACTACTCACCTACAACACTACACACCACCAACTACTACACCTACACACTACACACCCAACAACAACACTACACTACACCACTACTACACACAACCACTACTACACACAACACACACAACTACTACACCTACCACCAACACACCACACACTAACTACACCACTATACCCCACAACACTACTACACCACCACACTACACACACAACACAACACTACACAACTACACCACCACACACACACACACTACACACTACACCACAAACACCACACACTACTAACACCACACACACACCTACACACACAACACTACCACACACACTACACCACAACTACTACACCACACCACTACTACACCTACACCACACTACCCAACAACACTACTACACCAACCACACTACAACACCACTACACACCACACACTACACACAACCACTACAACACCACACACTACTACACCAACAACACTACACTACACCACACTACACCACACACATACACCTACAACACTACACACCAAACACCTACCACACACACTACACCAACACTCACACACACACTAACTACACACCACTACTACACAACAACAACTACCACACCACACCCACCACACACCAAACACCAACACAAACACCCACCCAACCCCTAACACACTACACCACCACACCACAACAACCCACAACAACCCTCCAAACCAACACCACCACAACCCACACAACACCACAAAACCACACTACAACAACCACCCCAACACCACAACACAACACCCACACAACCCAACCACCACACCCACACACCAACCACACACCTCAACACCACCACAACACACACCACACAACACCACACAACACCACACCAACACCACACAAACCCAACAACACCCACACCAACCACCACCACCACACATACACCAAACCAACCACAACCCCACCACACACACCACACCCACACACACACCAACACACAACACCCACACACACAACACACCACAACACCACCAACACACCCACCACACCCACACACCCACCACCACAACAACACCAATACACACCACACACACCACACCCAACACAAACACCACACCAACACAACCACACACACCACACCCTCACCACACACACCAACAACACACAACCACACCACCAACAAACAACACACCCACCACAAACCACCACCACACCCACAACACCACACCACTCACAACACCACCACACCCCACACCAACAACCCAACACACACACCAACCCACCCACACCACCACACACACCACACCACTCAAACCACACAACACACACACTCCCCCACCCAACACACCAACACCTACACCACACCACACACAACCCACCACCACACCACAACACAACACCCACACACTACAAACAACACAACCACACAACCACAACCACTACAACCCACAACCCACACACAACACCACCCACAACACACACACACCACAACCACCCCAACAAACACACACCAACACACACACCACACCAACCACAACCCAACCACCACCACACCCACACAACACCACCCAACACATACACACCACCAACCCCACAACACACCCACCCACCACACCACTACACAACCAAACCACCCAACACCACCACCACCCCAACCCACAACACACACACCCACACCACCACACACCACAAACCACACACACTACACAACCACACACACAACAACACCACCCAACACCACAACCACACCACACCACCACCAACAACCACACCAACACACCAACACACACACACAAACCAACAACCACCACCAACACAACACACCCACTACCACACAACAACCACAACCACACCACCAACAACACACCCAACCCCCCACAACACACCACACAAACACACCACAACCAACACACCCACACACACCACACCACCACACAACACACCAACAACACACACACCAACACCCACAAACACACCACACAACACACAACTCACCACACAACACACCACCACCAAACACACCACACACACACACACCACACACACACACCCACACCACAACACCACCAAACAAACCACAACAAACACACTACACCACAACCAACTCACCAACAACCCACCACCAACACACACACACCCACTACTACTACACCAACCACCACTACAACACCAACAACCACTACTACACCAACAACCACAACTACACCAACAACCACCACAACACCAACAACCACCACAACACCAACAACCACAACAACTCCAACAACCACAACAACACCAACAACCACAACAACTCCAACAACCACTACAACTCCAACAACCACTACAACTCCAACAACCACCACAACTCCAACAACCACCACAACGCCAACTACTACTACCACTCCAACAACCACAACAACACCTTCGACCACAACATCTTTGAGTGTCTGTCACATCCGTATTACAACTTGCGAACCGGTTTTCTATGGTTATATCGAGATGGATGGTATTCCCGGTTATACATCAGCCGAGGAAACCGTTCTTGAGGGTGATGTCATCGAACAGGGAACACAGGTGTTAAGGCATTGTGAGATTTGGTGAGTTTTTTATGTTTTGTTTTCTTTCTGTTTATAACTATTTAAATAAAATTGTCGGACGTTTTTCTGCTTTACAAATTCACTGTATTTGAATGTAATGAGAAATAGCTACAAGGCGAAGCGAGAGAAGTCGGAAATTCTTTTTGACTCACAAGTTAAGCAAGCACGAGAACATCACCATTGTGTTTATGGACATTTATTTATTCATGTTACAGTTTTAACTGCTGTTTCAGTGGCAAGATCGGAATTATTAAGGTTCAATAATTTTCCCTGGTACCGAGAAAAAAAAAATGCATTTGATTATTCACGGATCAGCAGCCGAATCTAAGCGTATTGTGATTCATGTAACAAAAATATATGCCTTTTATGGGAATTTATTCGAGGATATACATATAGAACTGTTCACGGCGAATATTTATTATGATGAATGGCGAATAGCGTTTCTGGTGAAATGTAGTGGTTTGCGAATAGCTTCTTCAGTTTGCGTGAAATACCTTTTAAAGGGATGTATTTTTTACCAACTCTAAACTCTAGATCTGCATCTTAAGTATTTATTATAAGCAAACAATTATACTGATGTATAATTGTTTTATTGAACACAGATTCAGTACATTTTAAGTTGATGATATTTTAAAGACAGTGATTGTTTATCATGTCTACAACCAGTTCAAGCATTGTACTATACACAATGCATATTCTTGTATAACAAAATTTTACTAATTCATTAGAAGTAACTTAAACTACGTGACTTCATAAGTCACATGAACCTTTTTTTTTGGACTTACTTATCAATGCCTTTTTTTTTTTTACCATACTTGTACGTTGGAAACAAAGATACAGCAAGGAAGACAACTCATCAAGTTTAAACGCGGTCAGTTAGGAGGAAGTAAACTTCTTGGTGTTATATCACAGCATTTGTTTATTCAGTAATGTTTCCGCGCATTCTTGTTCATTAATAAAATTAGTTTTTTCCCGTTGAGATAATTTTAAATGGGCACTTATTAGTGTATATGTTTGTGCAATGTGTTGTGTTCATTGTGCCCTAACTCGGGCATGCATGCATATGTAATGCTAAATGCAGTATACCTCGCAAGCTGGTTGCCGTAGAGTCCTCATAACAAATTTTCTTATTCACCATACACAACCGCCTCTTTACCCAATCGCTCATAGGCTACAATCGATGATTACATAGGCGAGATACATATTGCATGATGATAACAAATGTGTGTCAAAGGATTTGAAAAGGTATCGCGAACACGTTTTTGTCTTCTTCGATGCAGCTTTTCTTGAACCAGCCCGAGACTTATGCACCGAATATGATTTTCATACGTGAATTCTGGAGCATCAGAAATAAAATAATCCTTTGTTTATCACGGTGATTATACCATGCATGAACTAGAATGAAAACTCAAACATCGACATCCATGAAAACACCGACAGACATTTTAACATATGCTCATTTTTTTTGCGACTCAGACTCCAATGTGGCCCAGTCACACAGCGTATGTCAATTTATTTCGTTTAAAAAGAGCAAACCTTTTGTGTTAAGAACCGTGTCTCTATTACCGATCTAACATTGGGTTGAATCGATCACTTGTACCAACAGTTACTTTATTTTTGCTCTGTCTACTGCCAGGCCCCATTACAAAAGAGTGGATTCTCTTTTAACCGCTGTTTTATGCACATATTTAGGAGACTCACTTGTGCTCATGAACTTTATTTTGATAAATATGATATGCGTTCTAGTCATTTTAATGCCCAAGACTAAACCTGTAAGTAAATAGCTTTATCGTATGAATACCACAACAGAAAAATACACTTCATATCTGCGACGAAAAAGTGTGTAGAATAAGATGTTACCATGTATATGTGCGTGATATGTATCTGAACATTAATTGTCGGAAATGGTAAACTGCAAATTTGTTTTATTTCCGTTCATCATGTATTAAGACATTTGCTTCGGTTTTTGAGAAGGATTTATAGAACAACAACTAACCGTTGCTATTATTTTGTAAAGCAATGACACATATAGGCATGATTTATTTTGATAAATTTGATGAATAGCCGCTTATTCTATGTACCTGTATATACTTTAAGAATATAAAACACTTAACATTGCAACACGTTTTACTATACATAACCAATTTTAAAATTAAAGTGCATAAAACTTTTATTCAAAACATGAGAATATAACATAACATAACATAACATTTTATTAATTGTGTACATAAAGGCCACCGGCCCAAAATACAAACAGAGAATACATATATACAAAACTGGTTGTGTCTCAAATTTAATTTATAAAAAAAAACACAAAAAATCTTATAAAAATCATCTATCATTTTCCTTACATTTCAATATTTCATGAATATAAAAAGCAATATTTTTAATTTTATCAACACTTTCAGATTTCATCAGATTACAAAAATTTTGAAAATTACATTCTCCAGTAACCAAAAATTTTTTTGGCCCCTAAATGTCTTTTTGCATAAAAAGGCATATCAATATTAAGATATTTTTCAGGATTTAACATAGATTTAAAATATTTATATGTATCACATCGTGATGAGGTTTGAATCCTATCATGCCAATTTTGAAAATTACAGTCAATTAACCTTTGTTTAAAATTAAGAATAAATAAATTAACATTACCGATAGTTTGAGAAAGCCACGCATAGCCAAAACCGTATTCAAAAAGTAAATGTTTAACTGATGAGACCCAGTTTTTTCTTCCAATATCATCATGTCCTTTCAACATTAAATAAATTTTTTTTGGGTATCTTTGGTCATGCATACAAATAAGCTTACACCAGTATTTTATAACTTTGACATAGTGATCAATATATAGAGGAGTTCTTCCACATTCACCCAATACAACATTATCATTTACATAATTATTTACTCCCAAAAAATCTTTACAATATTGGGTGTGCACCTGCTCAAGAATGTCTGAGATTTCAGTTCCATATATTTCCGCCCCATATGTTAAAATAGGCTTAACCATTGAATCGAATAATTTAAAATAATCTGTATGAGAGAATTTTCCAAACATCCGTTGGTATGATTTAATAGCATATATAGATTTTTTAGCTTGTGCAGCAAGTTTTTCTTTAGCTTTTGTCCATGACAACTTAGGTGTAAAAATTAAACCCATATATTTGTACATAGATGTAACATTAACTGGTGAACCATTAAAGAACCATTTTTCATAAGGCCTTAAAGGGCCTCCGTTTCTAAAAACAATTATTTCTGTTTTATTTTCATTTATTGACATCCCGGTATGCTCACAAAATTTATGAATAGAATTAAGTTGTAACTGCAGTTGAACTGCTGTGTCCGCGCAATTAGCAACGTCATCCGCGAAGAGAATACATATTATATCTGAGATTTGATTAGTTATAAAAATTCCTCTATGACCTTCATTACGTAGAAAGGGAACTAATTCATTTATGTATAAATTGAAAACTGTAGTACTAGTTATGTCCCCTTGCCTTGTCCCTATATTACATTCAAAATTATTTGTGATTTTATTCTGACTAACTCTTACCGATCCACGAAGTTTAGAGTACATGGATAATAGAACACGAAATAAATTACCCCGAACCCCGCTTTTATTTATACTTTTTAACCAAAGGCTTTTTTAAAATTAGTATAAAACATAAAACCTACCCCCCGGTTTACATATATACTTTTGAACCATGTTTGCAAGTAAATAGATTGTCAGTTGTTGAATACCCGGTTCGAAACCCGGCTTGCGCTTAAAACGTTTATTATTTTTAAATTTTATAATTAGACGGATTATCTTTCGGACCAGATTTGTGTACAGGTACTATGATACTGTCTCGCCAGATGTCAGGGAAAATACCACAACTAAATATTTTATTGAAAAGCTTACACAAAAAAGGAGCAATAAGGCTTGCAGATGATTTATAAAACTCTGCCCCTATACCATCACTACCCTGGGATTTACCACATTTTAACTTCTTAATGCTGTTAAGAACTTCCTCAGTTGATATTTCAAGATTAAAATAAATACTTTCTTCTTCAGACATTAACTCGAAATCCCAATCATTATCTAAATTAGGCTGATAAAATTTAAATAATAAATCATGAAAATAATTATACCAAGTTTCGGTGTCAATTCGCGGCGATTCTTTTTTAATACTATTCCGTGATTTCAACAAAGTCCAAAAAGATTTTGGACTTTTGCGAAGCGAAACAAGCTCATCGCGTTTTGATTTTTGATACTTTTGTTTTTTAATGTAACACATCTTTTTGAATTCTTTGCGCAAGATAATAAATCGTTGTAAATCTATTGCATTGTTTGTCCATCGAAAACGTCTAAGAGCAGAATATTTAGACTGTTTGGCATTTTCGCACTCAATATCCCACCATGGTTGGTTATTATTTATCTCACTTCTCCCCACGTGGTTGTTCACACGCATCTTTGCTGCTGATTTTTTGTAAAGGTCTAAAATACTTTTAATAGCGATATTTATGTCTATGTCTACCTCATCAGAGAGCCTATCCCTAATTAAATTGAGGTTAGTGATAAATGATGATATGAAATCCCCCTGAAGTACCTCATTCTATTTAAATTTATCAATATAGATTTCAGAAGAATTTTGGAAAACATGTTGCATGTTATTATCGGGTTGCTGAGTTTTTTCAAATGACAACTGGGCACAAACAGGAAAATGATCAGACTCATGACGTATATCAATATTAAAATAGCTAACATGTGGAAAAAGATCTGTAGAGGCCACGTGGTAATCCACCACACTGGCTCCATTATGAGTTATACATGTAAAATTTCCAACTACATCATTGTGCAATCTGCCATTTAATATGTGCATATTGTGTATACAACAGATCTCGAGGAGTGACTTTCCAAATAAATTATAACCATCTATATCTTTACTATTTCTTTGGATATCAAAGTAATCACAATCATATTCAACATCATTGCTAAAAATATTTTCTAGATTATCATTAGGTATATAATCCAACAAATCTTTAGTACGTGCGTTAAAATCTCCCGCTAAATATATAAAAGCGTTAGGGTGCATATTCCTTATGAGCTCAATGTTGTTCTCAATAATTTTTATTCCATTTTTCAATTGCCTTTTATCATATATTGATGAGCCTTCTGGAGATACGTATGCAATATATAAAATAATATCCTGCATAGATTTATATAATGAACTCTTAATATACAAAACAATACTATCTTTAAAATCATTACATATTCTAAATATGAAATTGTCCTTCAATAGTGTGTTTTTAATATAAACAGAAACACCCCCGCTATTACGCAGAGAATTGTTTGATTTATTTCTTATATTGTCAAAGTTTGTGTAATTTTCTAGTATATTACCAAATTCATTTTCAACATCGTTCCATGTTTCTAATAACCCAATAATGTTATATATGGTCCCAATTATTTTGTTCATCGCTATTTGCTTTTTAAAAGGCCCAATGCGTGTAGTGGGGTCATTGCTTGTTTTGTAAGAGAATATTAGGTGTATAAGTTAACTTTTTTTTTGAGATTCCAGTCGAAACAAAAAAAAGTTCCACAGTTTTGAGATAACGTGTTATCATAGGTTATCTTTACAGAAAATAAACGATAATTTTCAATATATAATGACTGAACGCCCAAACACTATCTAATAGGTGGACGCATAGTTGGTTAGGGATATATATTTATTTTTTATCAATTCTAAGAAAAATAAAAATTAAAATGCTTTTAGCATACAGTGAGGGGCATGTTTCATTTGAAAAATATATTAATTCAGAAAAAAAAAAGATTAATAAAATCTAAGGTTTCTTTTATATTTTCAATGTCGTTTCCACAACAAAGTTGTTACTAAAGATACTAAAGTTTAACTTGAAATGAATCTTATGTGGCTATATATCTAGATAAAAAATCATCTTATGTTGCCTTTATGCCGTTATCAGCAGTTTTTGTGTAATTTTATTATAAATGATCAAAATGAATTTGATGGGCAAATTTCCGTAAGCTATTAACTTAAACATTTACGTTTATGCAAATGACAAAACACAGTACATTGTAATACAACGATAATCCCTTACTGCGTCATACATTTTAATGTAGTAGATCATGACCCCATCTTACTTATCCGTTAATATTGTCCATTATAATGCGTTAATCATGGTTCCATCACCTGAAACATCACTATGGTTACGATGGATCTGCAATGTAAAATGCACAATAGTCCCTTTTAATTAACTAAGTAAGTTGCTTGGCTTGTGTGTCATGACAGTTTGATTTGAAAGAGGTACAAAACTGTTAGTACATGTTCTAATTAATTAGCCTAGTATCTAATGTAATTTAAGCCTGGTAGTTATGTGAAATTTCATTTACTGAATTCATTTAAATATATTTGGAAACAAATAATCATTTTTTACAGTGAATGCTATCCTGGTGACATAATCCTGTGCACACCTCTTGATGAATGTGGTAAGATGTTTTTGATAATTCTCAAAAATCTTTGTATTTATTTAATCCTTTCCAATGAGATCCCATATTTCTCACACCTGTTATGCTTTAGGTACCAAGTTCCCCTCATCTATTATGCTCTAGTTCAACATCTGCTTTATTCCAGTTTCCAAATTTTTCACATTACTTTTCACATCTGCGTCGCTCAAATTACTATTCTTTCGACATCGGCTATGTTTAAAGATGTTTTCGGTCCAACATTAATCTCTACCATTCATGACAGGAAAGTTGTATGTTAAACACTGTGTGCAAATATAGCGTGTTGCATCAATATTTCCCGAGAAGTCGAAAGATTGAAACAAATTTATTTGAACATAGGAAAATCTTAAAAACCGCCGATTTAAATGCTGACGAATACACACGGTTGTTTTCTTACATATTCGGAAACAATTCGATCGCATTCAGAAACGCTCGGAACGTAATGAATATCAGTATGGCAACAAACAGGCTGCATTTTTTCCCGATCATTTACATTTAGCTGAAGGGGACTGATGTGAGTCACGTTTGTTTACATCAGGCAATCATGCAGAGTTCCAGTTCCTCATTTTTCTTGGGTTGTGTCTTTTACCTTATCAAAAGAAAGAATGATTGCCTCCAATTCACCATGCCTATTTTGTGATTCCAATTTTTAATGCAAAGTGAAAAGTTAAAAAAAAAAAAAATATACATCTTGTCCCTATTGGGCTGGATGTGTCTTGTTTAATTTGGCCTTTCTCCCTTACATAGAACTTTCATTTTCGTCAGAATTTTGATCAGTCATATTGTATCACTGACCCTTTTCCCCGCGAACTTACGATACTGTACGCATAAGCAATTGTCAGCGAGCCTTTCCGATAATGGGGGACGCATTTCCGTAAACTTCCGTGACAGGAGTTTGTTTCTTGAATATACTGGTGTCACCGGTTGTTTTTTTACGAGTATATTTACGCAGATATCGTTTGATTGTTTATGTTTCAAATTGTGCAGATTTTTCCCATCCGATATTTATTCATAAGTTGAACCGAATACATTTTTAAGTTTGCTCTAAGAACAATATTTCTCACATATGTTACGATTCGGTTACTGTATTTATCGCATCTGCTTTCTCCATTTACAATTTGTTTCATGTATACATTGCTCGACCTACAATATTCCTGATATCTGCTTCATTCTAGTAAAAACTGTCCGACATTGGGTTTGATTCATTTGCCATATATCATTTTATTCTATAATTATTGTGTGTGATATAATCTTTCAGTGTGAAAATTTATTTTTCCATTATGTGATGGACTGTACATTTTCGAATAGAATATATGTTCTGTTCATATATGTTACACAGTTTTCCACATAGTTTACATACACGAGTTATCCTCACAATTGTTATGTCAGTTACCATATTTCCTCCACACAGCCATCCGATGTTTAATGTTTAAAAAGATTTTACGTCAACTTATGATCTCCGTGGTTAATGAACACTTTCATTGGCCAACATGACCATCCGCATGAATTTCTGTTCTCCTCAAAGTAATGCACTTCTTGCATCTGTCGTATTTCTTTTATTTGATATGCCTGAGTAACCATATATTATATTTGAGTTTTGCTGGAATGATCATATTTTCCACATAGCCACAATCATTCATGTAAACATTACAATGCTTTAATGGAAATTCATATATAAATCTGTTGTTTTCTAATATTTACTTCTTATTCGATTTGTTGTACAGTTGGACCAGTCTTTAACCGATATTCACTCTAGATGTGTTATAGTGTTATTTGTACGCCATTATACAGTTGGACCAGTCTTTAACCGATATTCACTCTAGATGTGTTACAGTGTTATTTGTACGCCATTGTACAGTTGGACCAGTCTTTCACCGATATTCTCTCTAGATGAGTTATAGTGTTATTTGTACGCCATTGTAAAGTCGGACCAATCTATAGATATACACTCTATATGTGATATACCGGTGTTATTTTCCAAAATACCTCTATGGTATCAATGAGTTATAGGCCGGTTCCTTTAATACAATACCTTATTCTACATTTATTTATCATAAATAATAATTATTATTAACCATAAATTAAATCAGTTAAAAACCAGATCAGCCCGTAAGTTATCCATCTTGTTTGATCTGTATGGTTTATGATGCAATGTCGTGTACAAATGTGCAATAATGAGTTGATTCATGAGCCTAGTATTCATCCTTTTAAGATCGGTACAGTACAAAATCTTTAAGCCATCTGTATTTATATGAAAATTCTATATAGTAAGTTATGTAAGATGAGACCTCATATAAATTCATTTATATTATAGTACTACTGTTTAGACCTCAAATACATTGTTATTAGTCCTTACCGGTGTTTACTACGGAGGGGACTATATGTTTGCCCTCCGTCTGCCTGTCCGTCTCTCCGTCCGTCTGTCCGTCCGAATATCTGGAAATCTTGATCCCGCGATAACTTAAAAACCGTTTAATATAATATTACGAAACTTGGTATATGAATAGATGTCAGTATTTCGATTCTGCACTTTGCTTTGTTGTTTTTTTCTCACACCAAGATACTGGTTGCTATGGTAACGGAAAAAATATGCACCTCACCGGTAGGGGACTTATGTGTTGCGTGCAACACTAGTTACTTGTGATATATTTGCACTGTATTTACACCGCGGTCCTATATTTAACCGCATCTAATGTCATACCTCCTAGACCTCAATCACGTAAGTAATAGATAATTTAGTCTTATCAATCTATTTTTAGAATGCATCCATTTTCCATGGAGCGCCTGGAGCACATGTTCCGTATTATGTGGCTACGGACATACCACACGGACACGAAACGTCAATGTTGGGCACTTTCCTGAGTGTCAAAATGAGTCCGAAACCGTCCCGTGCACAGGCGAAGTGTGCCCGAGTATGTTATTGTTTTCTACATTTAAAATGTGTATCCTGTATGTTATAATATGTTAAATATTAATTTATTCTCCTTGTGCCATTTTGGCTTTCGAAATGAATATCTGTATGTATGAATTCATTGTCTGATATAAATAGCTGAATGTAGACTTATTCATTAAAAACTTAGAGGTTGGGAATACTCAGAGATCAGCAAAGGCACATTGGAAAAAAAGAAATTAGAAGTTTTACTAAATCCTTCGTGGTATTTATCTGGTTTTGACTATAACTGTGTGTATGGAGAGATTATGAATTAATGTAGCTGTGGGATGTTTTCAAACCCGTATTTGTAAAATATGTCTCCGACAATGAATATAATTTGAATTGAATTTAAATTGAAAATACGGACATACTTACTTTTCCAAGATTTATTTTTAGATTCCTAAGGTGGAATTTTATTTCATGCTCTGAAAAAGTATACAGTTAAACATGTTTTAAGCGGTCAGTCAAGGGAACAATAGAAAATGGCCGTTTCACAGAGTTGACCGCTAAATGAAGGTTAAACATATACCAAAATGCTAGTTTGGTAATATTAAAACTGACCACTAAATGTAGGTCGGCCGCTTTATACAAAATATCAAATTGTTTGCTTGAATAACATACTAAGTAATTTCAATGAAAGAAAGCACATAAAAGTTACACAATTGAAGACGTGTTTTCTTCATTCTGTAATCATCTATAAAGGAAAATATAAAAAATTATAGATATTATCAAATATAAAGATATTCAAACCTTCAGGTACTCCGTTGATGTCTAGCCAAATGACAGACTCTAAAAATCTATTAAGTAAATATACTGAACCGTGTTTAATTTCTTATTTGCGTTGTTTTACGGACAGCCATGATTTCCACTCAAGTATGTGTTTTCTATACTTTGGGCAACATTTATTATTTGAAAAAAATATATTTTACCTCAAAACAACATTTAGGCTAAGTATAAACACATTTTACCGCTCAGATATTAAGTGTTCCGAATTTTCGGATGCTTGTGACAACTTTGGTTTGAAGATAAGCACTAAGAAAACTGAGGTCATGTTCCAAGCAGCTCTAAACAGCCCTTACATTGAGCCGAACGTCTACATCAAGTCTGAGCGCCTCAACCCTGTGGAAAAATTTACATGCCTTGGAAACACCTTATTCAAAAACGTCAACATTGACGATGAAGTCAACTCCCGCATATCTAAAGCAAGCTCAGCCTTTGGCACCTGAACAAAACTGTATTGGGCCGCCGAGGCATTTCCACAGCGACAAAGCTTGCAGTTGTACTGACAACCTTACTCAATGCAAGTGAGACCTGGACGGTATACAAACCATATCAATAAACTTAACCACTTCCACACAGTATAGGCATCAGATGGCAGGACAAGATCCCAGATACTGAGGTTCTTAGTCGTGCTAACATGTACAGCGTTGACACCATGCTGCGGTCAGGCCAACTGCGCTGGGCTGGTCATGTTCAAAGAATGGATGACACCCGCATCATTGGAGACATGCCATATGATCAGCACATTTTACGGCGTAATATTCATATATGCATAGAGGATATTTGTTTGTTTTGAGTGGATATGGGTTATATGTCATCGAGTAGTGATACTATTTCATATTTGTGAAAAAATGTGAAACTTGTATTCTTTTGAGATGAGATATAACCCATATTCACTTAAAACAGACATTTTTGTTTTATTTTATGCTAACTGCTGCTACATTTCCCTTATAAGTAAAATAGGTAGTCCCGGCAGATCTATATCATCACCCTGTGGGATATGGATTTTATCTCACGGATAGAATACAGTATTTCATTAATTAGCATAAAATAAAAGCAAATTTATATGGGAACGCCTCTTCAACACATCCAGTGTCAGTGGTCAGTCTTCTGTGTCTATTAGCTTTAAAAAAATATTGATGAAACAGTTGTTGTTCAAACGATCACATAAAAGCAGGACAACCGGAATACACTTTGGAAAAGTAGCATAGACAATTTCTTAAACTAATTCGTTTTTCAAGATATTTCAAACTAAACTGCATTTGTATTCTGTGTTTTTATCTGTTGTTTAATTTTTTAGGCAATATGAGAGTAACTTACCTACTCTATAATACTTTCGAAAAGAAAAGCAATGTCTATGCAAATAAGACATCGCTAATGGCATACAGTTGAACCTGTATCAGCGATCACCTGTGTTAAGCGGTCAACCTGTACTTAGCGGCCAATTTTAATTTGATCAAACTATAGCATTTTGTCACATATTTTCCTTCATTTAGCGGTCACTTCCTTTAAGCGGTCACTTCTCGTGTTCCCTTGACTGACGGCTGAAGACACGTTAAATTAATTTTCAATCGAAAACTAAATTTTGTCATATTCACTGAATGCAGGGCGTCTCCTGGCATCTACTTTTAATATTAGTATATTTCATTTGACCAAAAGTACTAGTATTGTAGTAATCATTTCTTGTAGGGCCATAAGCACGTTGTGTCGTTTAGGTTTACCAATTAGGCAAAACTTTTTCTGTACGGTATACCCTTTTGTGGTAATTTCTTTTATTTCAAGCCACGCAAACGTGTGTAAAACGTTTGTCATTTATCGGTCATACTATATAGGTCGTGATTATGGTAAAATCATCGCTGCAGTTTTTTTAAATTATGAAACTTATACTTTGTTTTTTTAATTTACGCCAGTAGTGTTGATATTTATAATTAGTTAACATAATTTCAAAAAAAAAAAAAAAATCAATTCGAAACCAGACTCCACAATTAAGCACAAACTTTCCCCAACTTAAAAAAGGAAATTATAGTTTTATATGTATGTCATTATTGGTATATACAAATTGAATATCTGCTTGTCACGAAAACCTGCAATTATCACACCAAACGGAACCTTAACAAAGGTCCCATATTCATTAGCTTCCAGTTAGCACGTTTTGCGAAGTATAGTACAGTCAATACTAGTTTCAATCTAAGGCTAAACATAAAATATGATGATTGTGTAGCAGGCTCCGTTGCTTTTTATCGCCTTGGCTGGCCCAACAGTCTTTTTTGACCAACCAACGTCTTTCTTCTTGTGAAAATGGCTTGATAATGTTTAATATCATATACTTCAAGTGTAAGATTTTATTCAAACTCTTATCAGTTTTTTAAACATTGTTAAAAAGGAAATGAATCCGCAGTACGTAAAGGCAACCTAAAGTTTTTTTTTTAATCTGTAAAGTAGCTTTACTGAGTCACTTAACAAAAGTCTGTATGAATTCAGTTATTTAAATCTTAATAATTTGTTATGCTTCATGAGTATGAAATCTAGACATTGCTATTTAGATTTCGTCGTTAACTGTTTATAGTTCGAGGAATACCACGATATTGATCTTGATTTTATCCACACAGTGTACATTGATATTATCATATTTATTATACAAACAGAATTCATTATGGGGCCATCAAATTTGATATTAACTTAATCACACACTTCATATTAAGATGAGCTTCTTTATGACAATGCACACCCTATTCTTTACTATGCAATATATTTCCCACAGCGTGTGACGCGGTACTATTACTTTGTACTGATGTCTACCGCGTGACACTTCTGTTTATTACTTAATATTTTCAGGTTCCCCGCCGGATTGTCATACCTGGGGCAGCTGGTCAGATTGTGTTTGCGTTGGTGGCTCGGCCGGTTATAGAATTAGATCCAGAACTGGCGAAGACTGTGAATCTAGTATAGATATTGAAGATTGTTCGGATGTGTGTGGAGGTATTATATTATCCGAATCAATTATATTTATTTCAATACGCCTGAACAAATAGTAAATACAGAAATATATGATAATATTAATTTCTTTTCTTAGGAGATACAGTGCATACTTGTAACCAGGTAAGGTAAATGTACAACATCCCGAGAACCCTACAAACATAGCTTCTGAATTGCATACGACCTTTTTTAAAATTTAGATATTCATAAATCATGTTTCTGTTAACCTCTTGCATTGGTGATATCGCATCAGTTGTCCAAATACGAGTATAGTTCGTATCGTATTTTATGGTAACGCATCGTATACTCATTCACATCATAACGTATCTAATGGTACCGTATCGAATCTTATAAAACAGATTAGTGTTAGGGATCGTAACACATCGCATCGTATAGCAATAATATATCGTAAATCGTATGAAGTATACCTTAAATCTCATAACATATAGCGTAATCACTTTTGGACATTCCAAGTTTCGGGACACCCTTGGTATTTTTCAGAAAATAGTTATTTTTCTTGCCTCTTAATTCAACATTTTATATGATTGATTTTAGGATAACTTTATTTTTTTTATTATGTATGTACATGCGTAGTGGCCTACGTAACTTCTTTAAGCAGACGCCATGTGTGCAATTAAATGCAGGTGTGCAGTATATTCGAACGCATTTTATCGATTTTTAAGTTTACCCAGTTGCCTCCGTGCATTCGGGGTCCTCCTCCACCTGTAAGTAGCTGGACGTCGCTCTATGACTGAACTACTGTCGAAGCGACAGTAAACTCAGATAGTCAAGTCAAGTCAAGTCAAAAATTAACAAATGAATCTAATTTATATGATCATATGTTGTTTGATGTTGCTTCTGGTTAATAACTTTAGCTATTTTCAACGACCCTTTTTGTACAGTATTTGCTATTTTTCTCCTCAAGATTTAACGCGTTGAAAAAGAAAAGATAATCGTATTTGTTCTAATGTACACATTTTTATATTTCCTACTTTAATTACGATATATATATCTCGATATTTCGTTATCATTTCACACATTATAACAATAAATGAACATGCCATAATTTGCACAGAACATATTTTCATTTTTTTTCTTCAGCAAAAACATAAAATTGTTTAATGTGTCACAATAAAAACACAGCCATTTTTAAAGAGCAAGGCAGATATTTCGTTTGCTCTATAAAGGTCAGGCTAAGCGGCTATATAGGTCTATATATTTATTTGCAGACGTACAAGTATCTTTGCAGTTTTTCGGCTATTTGAAGTTATCTAGCACGTTTTTTTTTTTTTATATATTCACGAGTTTCTAGTGGTGGCGATCTTTAAGGTTAATGCATTGTAATTCATTTCCGGTCAAGTCGACAGACACCGCTATGTCTTGGAACACTTAAACTCTACCAAAATAACCAAGGTTCTATAATGAAACATAAAGTTGTTGTAGTTGTATTGGGGTTTACCGTCGCTGCGTTAATATTTCAATCATATAGCGACGTCCAGCTATTACAGGTGGAGGAAGACCCCGAGTACACAGAGGTACCCGGGTAGAACCACCGACCTACCGCAAGCCAGCTGGAAGGCTTCCTCACATGAAAAATCCGAAGTCCCTACCGGGATTCGAACCCACAGCGGTGAGGGGCTGAAAGATTTGTAGTCCACGACTGTAACCGCTCGGCCACGGCGGCCCCTCATGAAACATAAAGAACCTTGGTTATCTCCGTGAAAGACCATGTGGTCCGAAATGTAGCGGAACCATTACAGGGGCTATACCATAAGGGCATGGACCAATCGGCATCTGAATTTTAATTGGTTGGATTTTGTCCTACACTCGTCGAAACAGTTTTAGTATATGCAGTATTTCCATATCATAATAAAGAAGTTTGATTTTAACTTAATATAAACACAGTTTTATTTAGTTTGCTGGTTTGAAAAATTAAGTTCCCGATGTCTATTTGGCCACGATTTTGCGTATGTATAACGGCAAATAACCGTTCATTTGGTAAAGCATTAGATATTAGAAAATGAATTATTTTCTTTTATTGTGATTACTATTAATATGATATGATATAAAATATATTAAAATATTCTTCTCATTAAAAACAAAATCATTTTCTCATTACTTAACTAATTATACATCTCGTCTACATGGGAAAAAGACAGAGTATATTGTTTTTCATTGGACTCGCTATGTTTATTATCCCCCGCCGAAGGCGGTGGGGGATATGGTAAAAGTCTCCGTCCGTCCGTCCGTTCGTCCGTCCGTCCGTCTGTTCGTCCTTCCGACCCACATTTTTGTCCGGAGTATAACTCGAAAAGTATTTGAGGTATCATTGTGATACTTCATAGGTGGATAGATCTCATTGAGGAATGCAGTGCATAAACATGATAAAAACGATAACATTACCTTTCAGTATTTTTGAGTTATTGTCCTTTGTTATTTTCAGACTTAAATTGTGTCCAGAGCATAAGTCAAAAATTATTTGAGGTATCAACTTGAAACTACGTAGGTGGATAGATCTCATTGAGGAGGAGTGCAGAGCACAAGAATGATAACTCTACCTTTCATAACTTTTTAGTTATTGCTATTTGTTAGCTCACCTGAGCACAGCGTGTTCATGGCGTCCGTTGTCCGTGCGTCAACAATTTATTTAAACGACATCTCCTCCTAAACCATCGGGCCAACTTTGATGAAAATGGTCTATGATGTTTCTTGCATGAAGCTCTTCCAAAGTTGTTTAAATGGTTTCGGTCTGTTACATATCTTGGTCACATGAGCTAAAATAGATTTTTAACGTGAAATCTTTAAAAAAATCTTCTTCTCTGAAACTGCAAAGCCTAGAGCTTAGATATTTGGTTTGTGGCATTTTCTTATGAACCCTTACCAAGATTGTTCAAATCATGACCCTGGGGTCAAAATTGGCCCCGCCCCAGGAGTCACTTGATTTTACATAGGCTTATATAGGAAAGTCTCCGAAACCACAAGGCCTTGAGTTAAGATATTTGGAGTGTGGCATTGTCTTATGAACCTTTACAATTATTGTTCAAATCATGACTCTGGGGTCAAAATTGGACCCGCCCCAGGGGTCAATTGATTTTTTCATAGTTTTATAAAGGAAAATCTAGAAAAATCTTCTTGTCAGAAACCACAAGGCCTAGAGTTAAGATATTTGGTGTGTAGCAGTGTCTAGTGGGTCTGTACCAATTTTGTTCAAATCATTGCCCTGGGGTCAAATTGTCCCCGCTGAAGGGGTAACTTGATTTAACACGGACTAATAGAGGAGAGTTTTTAACAATTTTCTTGTCAGAAACTAAAGGGCCTGGATTGTTTATATTTGGTATGTTATATGGACTAGTGGACACTTATCAACTTTGTTCACACAATGGCCTCGGGGTCAAAATTGGTATCGCCCCAGGGGTTAATTGATTTTTACAAAGGGTTATATAGGAAAAAATAGAGAAAAAAAATCTTGTCTGAAACCACAAGGCCTGGAGTTTATATATTTGTTGTGTAAAATGGCCTAATAGACATTTACCAAGTTTGCTCAAATCATGGCCCTGGCGTCAAATTTGGCACTGCCCCAGGGGTCAGTTGATCTTACATAGATTTAACTAGGAGAGTCTTTTAAAGATCTTGTCAGAAACCACAAGATCATTGGTTTAGCTATTTGGTTTGTAAAATGGCCTTCTGGACCTAAACCAAGTTTTCAAATTATCGCTCTTTGGTATAAATTGGTCCCACCGTAGGAGTCAATTAGTTTTATAGCTATGACCATCAGATTTTGGACCACAGGTACAGTTTTTGTGTGGAATTACGAATATATTGCTGTACTTCTGCATGGATTTTGTATTCAGTATGACTGTTTTATAAAAGGCAATGAAGACAATATTTTTCAGGTGAACGAATCAAGGCCTTCTTGGCCCTCTTGTTATTTTTCAGGCTTAATTTTTGGCTGGAGCTTAACTCAAAAAGTAGTTAAGATATCAACATAATATTTCATAGGTTGATAGATCTTTTAGAGGAGAAGTGCAGTGCACAAGAATGATAATTATATCTCTCATATTTTGAGTTATTGCCCTTTGTTATGTTTTTAGACTTAATTTTTGTCCGGAGCAAAACTTGAAAATGTTTGAGATATCAGTATGATACTTCATAGGTGGATAGATCTTATAGAGGAAAAGTGCAGTGCACAAGATTGATAACTCTACCTTTTTCGGAGCATAAGTCAAAAATTATTTGAGATGCCAACTTGAAACTTCATAGGTTGATAGATCTCATTGAGGAAGAGTGCAGTGCACAAAATGATTACCCTATCTTTCATATTTTTTGAGTTATTGTCCTTTAATATCAGGCTTAAATTTTGTTCGGAGCAAAACTCAAAACGTATTTGAATTATCAACTTGAAACATCATAGGTTAATAGATCTTATTGTGGAAGAGTGCAGAGCTCTACCTTTCATAAATTTTGAGTTATTGCCCTTTGTTATTATTCAGACTTCATTTTTGTCACAGTGACCTTGACATTTTACCTGTAGACCTCAAAATAGGGGACTTCACATGGGTTTCATATCTATCATCACTTCAAACATCAGTCTTCGTTACTAAAACTGTTAAGTTAAAAATAAAATATTCTACTCTCCAACACCTCTTCTAAAGAGCAAGCATTCGACGGGGGATGGCCATGTTAACGTGGCTCTTGTTTCAGATATTTTGTAGCTGTTTATCTTACTTCATCGACCAATAAAATGTTTGTTCTTCGTTCAAAATTCGAAAAACACGTTGCATTAAATGAATCTTGAGGTCTTAATATGAAGTAAATATGATTGTTTGAGGCCTACGTGCCTGGGTAGAGCTAATTGCGGTGGCGACTAATTACGTCAGGATTTGTAAGCTATAAAGCACCCAGGCATACTTAAAAGCATCATGTGAAATTGTCAATAAAACGACTGACAATTCCATAATGCGAGGTCAAAGGCAAATGTATATTTCCTACTAAATATGTATTCGCTTTTATGAATTGTTAATGTTTATAATTACCACCAAATTGCTTTACATCTTACTGAAATTGTAATCAAATCAAGGTACATCGCATATGGTATATGGTATATAATTATATTATATATCGTGCGATTTTCAGGTGCGTAACAACTGATGCAATTCCACCTCTGTATCTATTCGGAAAATTATACTGTATTGCTGGTTTGTCAACTTTATTTAGGTGAATGTTAGAAAATCATAATTATTCGATAAATTTTGTGATAATTTTTGTCTTGTTTTGTAAAATCTATTTTTCAGTCGTAAGGGTATTGATAATTTGAATGCATTGAATGTGGCACCTTGCTGGGTATTTCACGATTGTGGCACATTTGCTGCGTATTTAACGAATGTGGCACCTTGCTGGGTTTTCAAGACTGTGGCAACTTGCTTGATGTTTCACGAATGTGCCACCGTGCTGGGTATTTTACGAATGTGCCACCTTGATGGGCATTTCACGAATGTGCCACCTGACTGAATATTTCACCGTCTTATCTAGTTGGCCCCAGCAGGGGATGAAATGACCTTAGGGTGGAATAAGAGGGTCACAGTACCTGTTCTAATTATAGCTAAAAGATGGAAAAGTAATAAAGTTTTAATAACTGTAATAAACATATTGAATATAGCTGAATTCTAAGGAATTCATTAATGTTAAATGAGCGTAATTAAGAGTAGCGGATTTGCGACAAATGATACATTTATTGTTTACATATCTTTACATTATAAATAGAGAGATTGAGAAACCTTTATTGATGTCAGTTCATTCAAATTCGATTGTCATAATAAGAGTTCAGTACAAATTGAATTTACTATGATAATGTTTAAGTTTATGGATGTTAACACAGTTGAAAGAATAATTATGAAAACAACAGTCTAACAAATAATTAGTACTGCCATTATTAAATAATCTTTTCTATCATCAGCATTATTTAATTATTGATTATAAATCATAATTGTCATAGATGACCAAGGATAGTCTGGAGAATTTATAATCATTGTTATTAAAGGTTATCCTAGACATTCGCTCATTGATAACAGAAACCACGGTTCATAAAAATGCTTGTTGAGGTGGGTAATGTAGAAGTGCAAATCCTGCCATGATTTTCAGTTTCCAATTGCACGGAGCCAGAAGTGATGACCTACTGTTACAACGCCAGTGACGACATCTGTCTCGCCTATCGGTTCCCTCATCTGTCGACAGAACCAGAAGAGTGTGTTCTAGGATGCGAATGTCCTGAAGGGATGAGACGGCACCCAAACGGAACGTGCATTAACGAATATACATGTCCATGTTTTGACGACGAAGGAAATTGGTACGATAACGAAGAGGACATGCCGCCAACTAGACCTTGTGAGGACTGGTTAGTGTCAATCTTTTGTACTATTTTTATTTTTTTTATCCCCCGCCAAATGCGGCGAGGGATATGGTAATAGTTTCCGTCTGTCCACTGTCCATCCGTCCTTCCGTCCAACATTTTTGTCCGGAGCATTACTCGAAAAGTATTGAAGGTATCAACTTGATACTTCATAGGTGGATAGATATATGGGAGAAGTGAAGCGCACAAAAATAATAACTTTACCTTTCATAACTTTTGAATTATTGCCCTTTAATATTTTCAGACTTATTTTTGTCCAGACAATAACTCAAAAATATTTAAGTTAATAGATCTCATTAAGGAGGAGTGCAGTGCACAAAATGATAATTCTACCTCTCATAAATTTCTAATTATTGCCCTTTGTTATTTTTCAGACTTAAATTTTGTTCGGAGTATATGTAAAAAAAGTTTTTGAGATATCAACTCGAAACTTCATAGGTTGATAGATTTTATTGAGGAATGGTTTAGTGCACAAGAATGATAACTCTACCTTTCATACTACCTGTAGACCTTAATATATTGAAATTCGTAGGTTTTCACACAGGTTTCATATTTATAATCACTTCAAACAGCAGTCTTCATTACCAAAAAAAATATTTTAAAAATGAAATATTCTACTCTCCAATACATCTACTAAAGAGCATGCATTCGGAGGGGGATGGCCATGTCAACATGGCTCTTGTTAAATCTGTGTTAAAGGTAAACCAAAGCATTTTCACTTTTGCAATAGGAAAGTATAAATATCCGCATTTAGTTTTGATGCCATTGATTGGGCAGTGATAGTATTTTGCTATATGTCACAGAACAAATTGGAAATCGCTTGGTCTTTTTTATTTTTTATTTTTAATGAAAGAAAAAAACTCACGTATTGTCATCACTCTGCTGTCGTCGTTGTCGTTGGCGTTATCGTAGTGAAGAATTTTTGACCAAATATATCCCTTCCCGTAAAAAAATACGGTGAAAAACTTCAATCTTGTCCATAACTTCTAAAGTATTTAATTGTCTGTCATCAAACAATACATACTTGTTCAATATCATAATGGCTACATTTCCATCAAGGGCCATAATTGTTTGGTCAACATTTTACAAATAATAATGCATTGAAAAACTTAAACCTTGGCTATAATTTCTAAACAATAAAATTGCCATCAAACTTCACTAACTAGTTCACTATCACAATGTCTATATTCTCATAGAGGGCCATATTTCTTAGGTCCATTTTGACTATTTTTATCTCCAACTTCAAAGCTGTTCGTTCACAGAACTTCGTCAGAGTAGCGTTTACGAAAATAAGTGTTTCCCCGTGTAGTTTGCACTTACCGACTTTATTTGTCAGGAAACAAAGGCTTCACTTACATTAACAAAGCAGAGTAGAAAATTATTGTTTTTAAGTTTCTACCGATCATCTATGATCGAGCTGCTTTAAAATTCAAAACAGACGAGCGTTGGCATCTTTATGCGATGCTCTTGTTATATATGTCCGTTATAAATAAGCCAGTAGTGTATCCTAAATCACAGTGAGAAACATGCAATAAATGAAAAATGTGTATGCTATATTCATGTATATTGGTATGAGTTATATACCTATACTGAGTCATTGACTCATATTAATTTATATTCGGAATTTTCTTTCCATTTCATCTTTTGTTTCAAATGCTTTGAATTGTATATCTTATCCGGCATTTATCTTTCATCACAAACATACTTATTAGCTCGCCGGGATGAGGTCCCCGAAGAGCTATTGATTTGGGGTATGTCGCTTGGTGGGCGGTCTGACTGGCGGGCGGCAGCCTCAAGGGTTGACAGATTTAAATAGTTTTTGGTACACATGTTTATCTCAACAGAATGAAGGTCAAGTTTGATTCCGGGCAAATTCAAATTTTAACATTTTTTAGCCCATTTTCGACTAAGTATTCGCAAAAAACCACCCTGGGTAAAAATCCTTAAATTTTCAACACAGTTATTTCCTTTTTTTTGACATAGAATTTGCAAAAAACACATTGTCCGTGTGGTAACTCCTGAACGGGTTATCAGATTTAAATAATTTTGGAACACGTGTTTATTTCAATGAAATGAAGGCCAAATTCGATTTTAGGCAAAATTTGTAAATTTCCAACACAGTTCATGCTTTTTTTTTACTTAAAATTTGCATATTACACCTTTTTCGCGCGACAACTCATGAACGGGTCGACAGATTTAAATAATTTTTGATACACATGTTTATCTCAATAAAATGAAAATTCCGTAAATTTTCACAAGTTTTGTTTTGCCCAATTACGACTAAGTATTTGCAAAAAAAAAAAAAACACCCGCATGATAAATCCCGAACGGGTCGACAGATTCAAATAATTATTGGTAAACATATTTATTCCTATGAAATCAAGGTCCTGTTTGATTTTAGGCAAAATCCATAAATTTTCAAAAGAGTTATTACCCCTTTTAGACTTTTAGATTTTTAGAAAATCCATTCATTTTGGAACAGTTGTGGGTCGTTACTTTTCAACCTAGAATTTGAAGAAAAAAAAACACTCCTTGTTTGTTCTGGTTTGTGGAAATGATGATGTTTTCCAGTTTCCAAATTTTTTACCATGTGACTTTGGATTGTTCTAGATGTGAAAAGGAAATACATATGATTGAGAATCTATGGTTTGGGCAGTTTCTTCAATTTGATTATGTGTGTGAAAACATGCATATGTACACAAACGAATGAGCTGTCCAACATGTTGAATGATTTGGCAGTCGAGACAAAATAGATCCGTTGGAAAAATCAAATTTTGAACTCAAGGAAAAGAAGAAAAAAACTGAAAGGGTATTCCCTGGTTTTATTTTATCCACTTTAGTTATGTTGTGCCGACAAGATCATCTATTTATATCCATGGTATCACAGAAAGAATATTAGATAAGCTGGGAATATATTTGGATATACAATAATAAATAAAAATTTGGCGTAAATTTTAATTGAATTTAAAATATAAACAGTTTTATAATTGTATCAACCCGGATTGATTTATTCTTAAAAACATAAACAGACTGAATATAAACATACCAATATGAGTCTCAGGTACGCATGTAGGATGCACGACCTGTGCTAACGAAGGGAAAGGTTTTCCGTTTTAGTCAAATCTAGTATAGTAACATTTGATAGAATAAATTCGATCATCAAACACGTATGTAGATTTCAAACGCCTAACGTCATTTGAATCCGTAATGTTCGGTCCAGAAAAAAATAAAATAAACTGAGTAACGGGGAGTGCATTATTTTTTTTTATTTAGGAAGCAACCGATAGAAACAATTAGAACGTCTCTAAGGACATGTTAATGACATTGGAACAGTAAATAACATTACAAATTACACGTCATATAAATTCCTGTCGTTCCGAATTACTCTTTAAGAACATATTTAGTATCTTCAAGATATTTTAATAAGATTCCATGCAATGTGTTGGCGTGTTTTACAGGTTATGTACTCGTAAGTGTATATTTGTCTGCCTTTAAGAAGCTAATTTGGTTGCATTCATATATAACTAGCCTGAAAGCACTAAACAGAATCAAATTCATGAAGAATTATCCAATTATTTCAAACCAAACACAAACCTTAAACATTATTTCAGTTATAAGGAAGCATAAAAAACATTGAAAATGATTGATTTATGAAAGACTAATTAATTGAAAACGATTAATATGGTAGTCAAGCTTGTTTGCAATCCATGATACAGCGAATGTTTTGTCTGAGTTATCCAATAAAAAATAATAATTAAAAAATGATAATAATAGCAAAAACATCAGTAGAAATTCTGTGCAAGTTCTTACTTAGATATTTCCCAACCTCTGAATGATATACATGTATCTGCTTGCGGCAGATCAATTTCATGGCTTGTAATCGTTTGAGATATGAAAAATGGAATGCTTGACGAAGAACTGTGTTATTAGTTTCAGATGTTTTATTCAATACAATGAATGACTACAAAGGCAATGTATATGTGGAAAATAAGTTAATCATTTTCATTGTTTCTTTGTATATATTTTTAGCTCACCTGAGCACAAAGTGCTCAAGGTGAGCTTTTGTGATCGCCCGTTGTCCGTCGTCCATCGTCCGTGCGTGCGTCCGTGCGTCCGTGCGTGCGTCCGTCGTCAACTTTTCGTTCAAACGACTTCTCCTCCTAAACCACTTGGCCAATTTCAAAATTATTTTGCAGGAAAGTTCCTTGGCAGACTCTCTACCAAATTTGTTCAAATGGTTCCAGTCCATTGCATAATTAGGTCTCAGGAGCTAAAAATAGATTTTAAAAGTGAAATCTTAAAAAAACTTGGACTCCAAATCCAAAAGGCCTAGAGCTTAGATATTTGGTATGTAGCATTATCTAATGGGTCATTACCAAGATTTTTTAAATCATAGCCCTACGGTGATAAATGACCCCGCACTAGGGGTCACTTGTTTTACAAAGAGTTATATAGGAAACTCTTTAATAATCTTCCTCTGCAAAACTGCAGGACCTAGAGCTTAGATATTTGGTTTGTAGCATCATCTAATGGGCCATTACCAAGATTGTTCAAATCATAGCCCTACGGTGATAAATGATCCCACACCAGATCTTGATTTCATATATTCTCCTCTACAATAATGTGTTCCTTTTTATGTGAATATATTTTACAATGTTCTTTTGTTATTTTACAAGGTTCTTTTTTATTTTATCAATAAAAAAGAAATTCAAAATGCGTTTTTCATAAACGTCCCAGTTTAGCTGTTAAGACTTTATAAAATACTAATTTTAATCTTTCCTTATGTTATATACTTTATTTCATGGTGGTTAACAGTGCACTAGTTAATTTTAACCGAAACAGCCTCAATACAAGCTATAATTGTCTTCAATGCCTATACATCAAGACCCCTCAGGTGAGCGATATAGGGCCTTACGGCCCTCTTGTTTATTCTAGACTATGTTTACGAACGCGATTAAAGGGTTCGAAATGTCAACATAATCGGTCTTCAAGATGAGTTTAAGTAAACGAATTAAAAATATATCAAACTTCTAACCACGCTTAATTTATGTATTAACTCATGATTAAAAGGTTATGATAAAAATTAAATCTACCAAAGAGGCACAAATTCTTGCCTTTTTCTATAAACTGAGAGAGACGCGTGTAAGAATTCATGATTTAGGATAAAACCCAATCTAAACAATTGTTGATTGATTTAGCATAAAGATTTGGTATATATTTGGCTAAACCCTGCATTTTAAAGCACCGATTACAAAGAATTCCTGATATTTACAAATAATATAAAGCATAGAAATAATTTAATAAAAAAATCACATAAACGTCCGGTGTCGTATCATATACTTGTGTAATGATTTCACAAAATAAATGAATTTCGACATGTGAGTGTTGACGGTTAATTAAAACTGAATTGTTTGTAGTGAATTTTTTTTATTCAGACCATTCATTGAAAGATTTTTAGATTCTTTTGTACACTTGTTCAAAATGATACAGCTGTGTGCATAACCTAGATTCGTAGCTCTAAGGTCAAGGTCATACTTAGATATTGACTCACTTATACGGGTAAACTAGAAATTGCTCTTTTTATTAATATTTTTATATGGAAAACATTGTTTTACTTCTACTTCTCTTGTGTTACTCTTCGAGATCAGACCCTGTATTCCCAAACATTCAAGATAAGTTTCTATTTCACTGTATGCCACAATTATTACAGATAAATCTCTATTTCAGTGTGTGCCACAATTAATATAGAGAATTTCCTATTTCTGTGAATGCCATAAATATAACAGACAGTTTTCTTTTTTTCAGTGTATGCCACAATTATTACTTAAGGATTTCTATTTCAGTTTATGCCAAAATTATTACAGAGAGTTTTCTTTTTCAGTGTATGCCACAATTATTACAGAGAGTGTTCACCACGAGAGGACTGTAAGTTTACCTTACAATACATGTAGTTTAAACTGTCTCAATTATTAATTATTTTATCTAGTGATGGTATTTTTATTTGTGTTTGTAATGTTTTTTAATAGGTAAAGCTATTAAATTGTGGCTCTTTCTTTAAAGTTTGATATATCTTGATTCATTAAATGACCTAATAGCAGTGTGAAAGAGACATTAAATTTCGTTATTCATAATTTGTTACTTCCGATTACGGTTGTTGTTATTAATGAAATAACACAATATCCGACCCTCGATATTTGCAAAAGTGACTTGACTCTAGCACTAGTATTCGGAACACTTGACCATCGTAGTTTTTTTCGTTGTAAATAACCATTTCTTTTTGTCATACGTGATGTTGTATTTGATGTTGCAATTTTCACGAATCGGAAGGAGTATTGTAGCAAATCAAATTGCAGAAAGTATTTTCTAACCCATGTAGTCAATCGAATTGATGGAATAGATGATGGTTGCGTATCTTCATTGATGTGACTTTTTACGTTTAGAATGCTTTCGTGGGTGCTGCTTAAAAATGCATGGCGTTAGATTGAAAATTATTAAGACGTTCGGCAGTTTGCATTACATGTTTACCACAGACAAGGATAAAACAACAGTCCGCATGTCAGTATTAATGGGAACGTTCTGTTATAATTAGCTTAAATGGTTATTCCTGAGATTAATCCATTGTCTGTATGTATAACTTGGCAGCTGGTGACGCGCGGAATTTATAATACTTGTGTTTGTAAACAAATGAAAGAAATTTCTGACAGAAAAAAGCTACTTGGGGTCCACGGTTACCCGAAAATACGGAAAACGTTATTCCTGTGAGCAGTATAGCTGGATACAATACTATACACTATAAAGTATTTCTAGGTTTGGACCCAGCGTTTTTCATTATAATGGAACTGCATTGAATGATGTCATTTTTGTGACCCAGTCCTAGACACCATTCTGTTTTGAAAAGCATCTTATCTTCTATTAAACGATAAATTAGCGGTAAGATTTGAAGGTTCATTTTTTACGGCTTTCCGATAACGTAAAGGAAAACGTATAGAGTTTGTTATTACGGTTTTCCGCTAACCTGCGCGAAACGTATAGGGTTTGTTGTGTTTATTTTTTTCTTCTTATTATTATTATTCCCTTTTTTTAAAAAAATCCAAGAGTTAATTTCAATATGTTGCCAGTGTCTGAGCAACATGAAAATTTAATTGCCTCAACAAAAAAAGTTTAAATTCAATTATTTTCAATTTTCAATGACGTCAGATTTGACGCCAGCTTCAAAAGTTTGTTTGCGCTCCAGAGGATTTTTTTTTGTCGTATTATCTTGATATTTTCAGAGAAGCTGTATGGTATGATGTAGATGTGCACCTTGTCTTACAATTTTTCACATTCGAACATTTAAGAATTTCTGGCAAAACCAAGTTTCGAACTTTGATCCTAAAATATTATTTAATGTTTCAAAAGCTACTGATGAGATAGAAGCATGGAAATTGAACAGCTTATCGGTCCAGAGGTCTACTTTCTTTTCTCTGAAAGATTTTTTCTTTAGTCACGTGGTTATGACGTCATTTAAAGGACAAAATCCTATTTTTTGAAAGATTTTTCTCGCTCTGGCATCATTTATTTTGTGTCAATTTTAATGAAATTGAAACTGCAGCGATAAAAAGTATCTTTTTATACATTCAATCATTTTTAATTTTCATTGACGTCAAATGACGTCAGATTTAACGTCAACTTAAAAAGCTTGTCTGCGCTCTAGAGCTTTCAATTCTAGTCGGATTATCTTGATATTTTCACGGAAGATGTTCGTTAGGATGTAGATGTGCACCGTTGCATTCAAATTTCCAAATTCGAAAAGATTAGGATTTCATGGCTATACCGAGTTTCGAACTTTGGTCCTAAATTATATTTGAATGTTACAAAGCCGTCTGATGCGTTCTAAACATTAACATTGAACAACATATTTGCATAGAGGTTTACATTATATTTTCTAAATTATTTTCTCTTAAGAAACGTGGTTATGTTGTCATTAAAAAGACAAAACTCATTTTTAAAGATTTCTTTTTTTTTTTTCTGGTATTCACCAAGAATTGTTGAAAAAATCATATAAAATCTCCAATTAGACCAATGAATTTAAAATTTTCAAAAATGTCGAAACTGCGTGCGTTGATAATGTCTAGAAAATGTCAAATGATTACGTCATCAAACATGGCAGATATTCATGTTTGATGAAATCACTGCTTGAAAATGTGAAAACAAACCTGTTTGCACTCTCGAAGATATTTCTTTTCTAAATTAATAGAACGTTAGCTGAACATTTCCTTGTAAAAAGATATAATTCTTTAGTCACTTGATTTTGACGTCGTTAAAATATAAAAAAAATCATTCATTTTAATTTGTATGAGTAATGCAAAATTGCTTCTTACGATGTGACGTCATGAGTGTTGATGCCAATCTTACGCATACCTTAAGGAATGTATGTTGTGTCACTTGTTTATAAACAAAATATATTAAAATGGTTCATAATATTAGATATATTAAGTTTTAAATAAGTAATATTGCCGTACCTCAACATACGCACAAAGTCCAGAAATGTCAAGTGATTACGTCATCAAACATGACTTATTCATGTTTTTCATAAAAGGGTTAATTCATGGAAATCTATTAATTTGAAGAAAGAAATGAAAGCGGCCATTTGGTTGGTTGAGCAAACCCGGTTGTTTCTCTTGCAGGAAAAAGTGCCCGTGTTGAATAGTAAATTGTGATACGTTTTTGACTAAATGAGTGGCATTTACAAAGAATTAGTATAATTATACTAGAGCCTTAAAACCTTTATGGATAATTTATTGCATTTGCTATCACGGCTTTCCGCAAACCTGAGGAAAATGACAAATACATGTATATCTACCTATCGTTTTTTATGTTTTCTAAAGGTTTAACTTTTTTTAAGTCTGTAAAAATAAGCCAATATATAAAGCAAATTATTTGTTGAAAGTTTCATGACGTTTATAAGGTTAATTACATAGAAATAAGGAAATATTTTCACGATTTTGCTTACACCTCTGCCTTTGTTTTCATCTAAAATTTTTTTTTTTTTTACAATTTCAATTATGTGGAACAACTTGCAATGAATAGTTGTTAAGTCGTATCCTTACGAAGAAATGGATATGAGATAAAGAATAAAAAACTTTTAAAAGCGATTGAATAACGTAAGACAAAATTCTTGGGTATAGTATTTTATTAAAATTTACCTTTTTTTTTCTGCATGATAGTAAACGGTTGCGTTATCAAATAAGATCCATATTTATTCTTTCTCAATATCTTCTTAAGAAGATGAAATAAAAACAATAAGATTTAAAACTTATTTTTGAAGATAAGTATTTATTTATGAAAATGTTAATTTACATATTAAATCTTCCATTAATAATCATCGATATTCCATTTGTTTGTATAAACTTATTTATTCAATCCCTTTGGAATAAACAAACTGAAAGCCGCTTCGTTTGTATCTTAAACAAACGACTTCTAGATTGATAATGTATTTTCGATACTTGTGTCATGAATAATGCGGTAGTAATCAGTTTGTACAGCATGCAATCTAAGATGAGTTAGATATTCGTTTAATAGAATGGTTTGATCCCATTTTGTTTAATCAAAAGTTTTCATAAAAAAAGTTAAATGTAGACTAAGAGTACGATGGAATTAACAGGATCGTCATCTATGCAGAATATATGT
>JAIFHC010000649.1:0-50000 GCA_021229015.1 Solen grandis | reverse complement strand
AATTTCATTTGACGTCTCAGACATAATGTAAAAGGAGTAACTTTTTATTTCTTTTTGTTTGATTTGGGATGAATCATGGTGATAATTTGATTTTATAAAGTTTGTCAATGAATAAAATGAGAAAAAATATCATCCAGCATTACCGCTAACCTCTACATGTAACTTAAATTCCATCCGAATCAAAATTGCAAATGTAGATACATTTATATGAACTGATCTTTGCATTTTTCATTTTATAGAAACATTCAGGGAATACGTTCAGCTATTTTCAGATGAGCTAGGTGACAGAGGCAAAAATCCTAAGCTGGCATGCTAACAGGATAGAGCTCCTGTGACACACATGTCAGAGTGCGATACACGTCTAAAAGATTTTTGATCTTCCCGATTATCAAGTAACGTCGTATCATAGCAACTCATCAGGATGCTTTATCTTCGTACCGTCAAAATGCTCGCACACGCCTTTTAATCATAAAACTTCGTGATATCAAAGTGTTTCGGTGATCCAATGGTTTTTTGTAAGACGTCCGGTTAGTAGAGGGAATGTCGTCGGTTTTTGCGTGTCGTCCTCGACTAGTTCGCAACGAGAAGCCCGGCGGAGAAGACTCTTGAGGACCTGCACGACATCCGGCGCTTCATCAGCCGAGGGAATTCTAAACAACAAATATCTTCATACATCAAGTGCCTCACGTGACATCGTCATATAATTTCAACAATCGAATTGAAGCACGCACTTTTTTGGCTTCAGAATGGAGTGGAATTAATGCGTCCGCATCATCAAAACGTCTCATCCCAAATTTGAACTTTTTCTTTATCTCATTTTTTTCCTTCCTGTAATTTTTGCCCCTCTTTCTACGCAGGCACAGAAAAAATAGCCGAACAATTTCGCTTCTATTAAAGTTAGTGTCAACTGCAATATTTAAGAGAGACACACGATGGTGTTAGTTTAGACACGGCTGTAACTGTATTTAGGACACTGTTATTGCCTGATATTGAGACAATGCGTTCATCAACGTACAGAGATGGCTTTAGCTACACATCTATTTAATTTTCAAAATTTTCAAATTGAAATTCTCATTTCAAGATGAAGGTTGTTCACCATGTAAATATTCAACAACTGTATATCATTCTAATGCGTCATATTTGTTTTCAAGTATAGTATGACTAATTATTGGACTAGTGTTGACCTACAGACAAATTAAAAACTATTTTTAGTTTAGATCATTATTCTAAATGTATTTCATACTTCATACCATTTAAAAGTTTGTAAATTAATATTCATCAAGCCATAAATGTATAATGAATATTCATGAGGTAAAGGGTAAAATGCCATGAAGAAGTCAGAAGAAATACTTAACCTTTTCCAGGATTGGTTCCTAAGTGCAAGGTAACGGGAATAACTAGATTTTATAGATATACCAAAACAATGAGTCAGCCACAAAACATACATAACATATGGTATGTCCTTGACACACAATAACTGACATCACAAAGAACAAAAGAATTTGATATAGAAGCTAATTATAGTATAAAAAACAACTTGGTTTTAGGTTCCCAAAGTTAAAAAGTGAATTAACGAATAAGACGTTTCTGTTACGTCAGAATATTAGTCCTAGTCAAAGAGATTTACAAACATGTTTTGATAAACAATATTCACTGGATAATTTGGTATCTGATAGTTTAACCCCCTGCAAACATTACCAATATTTTCAGTTATCTATGTGCATTATCAACAGACTGTATGTCAAAAACTGCTGGATTGTCATAGACTCGAGGAAAACGCTCAAGACTAATCTGAACCGAAACAGGCTGAATATACGGGCATATGTTTCAGTGCATATTCACCGAGGAATCCAATTACGGACCATTCCTGCGCTACATAACAAGGCGTCGAATGTTTATAACAGGTCGTCACACAGAAAATGACCACGGAATCACGCTTCGGACAGCCTGTCAGCTGCAAAGTCTTGACGTCCCCAATTGACGCAGCCCAGATGGCAATCAGAAAGTGTCAAATAAGGCAATAATTGGTAAACTAACATCGATGGACTTGTCCGCATCTCCGTGAATGACGGGTCCTGCGGTGTCGGACAAAATAAGTCCAAATTTATTGTTTTGTCTGTGTCAATTCTAGGCACACGGGGTTGTAATATTCCTTGACTTTTCATTTCCATCTAACACTTGTATTTTTTATGATACAGGGGATTTTTGCATAAAGCACCAAGTTAGAGATGTGGCTAGCAATTATTAGCTTAGGAAAGATCACGTGTAATTTATTCATTTATGGAACACATGCACGTGATTTCTAATTGATACAAATGATTGTTAACAATTGATCAATAGTTAAAAAACAACTACAACCAGACATTGCTTTAAATTTGCTTTTAGATAATATAGTTGTTTTTTTTGGCTTCAAAGTTCAACCATTTCTGATATCATTGTGTGAGATGTATAGGTCTATATTCATTTTGAAACATGGAGGGGAAAATAAATCAGAGAGATATTACTGACTTACTAAGATGGCATTATTTCCTTGCGTTATAAGCCTTGTTTGTATATTCTCCAGGATTCCTATTCAGTAGAGCATTATAAATCAGTTGTTAAACCCCGCTGGGACGCCTTACTTTTCGATATAAAACCTAAGATTTTGCTCCGAGAAATTTCCAAGCACTCCGCTCGCATACCTATGTTTTTTACCGTTTAGTTTCTCAAGAAAATAAAGATTTGTATTCTGGAAAGAAAGTAAAAAAAAATCTTTTCCTTCCCCCGAGTATCCAGTCCCATCAATGGAGAGGCTAATTCCTGGTGAAAAAAACTAACTGTCAGTGTTAATTCTGACCGATTATCGCTCTGACATCTCCGTTATTTAAGTGCTCTCTGAGTTGTCCCGTAAGCTGCTTTTGGACCATTAGCATCGACCATCCACGGGGATTTGCGCGGGAGAGCTTTAAAATGGCTTTGTATTAAACTTGCCAAGAGTCGGCACTCCATTCTGAATAATGCGGCTGTGAGCTCTTCAAAAAGGAGACGCCGGCCAAAATGGCGGAAGCAGTGACCGCCGAGATTTCGGTTCTTTGACAATCTACGTGTCTGGTTTTATTTAGACCGTTCCTCAGTGATGCTAAGTCCCATAGAAGCTTTATTCCAGCGCCGGGGCACATTGATTTTGGATTTCTTAGCACCTCCTAACGAGAGAATCAATATCCTTTACTTTCATAGAAACGTATCGTTTAAGAAATTTCTACATACTTGTAAAACAAGAATGTTTCCGAAACATGTTAAGTAGGAAGCTTCAGCCATTATTTTATTACCAATATTTTTAAAGCCTCAATACACCAACATTTCTCTAGAATTATCCTGTTTAAGTTTAAGGGCAAAAACAACAACACTGTAATGGTTTACTCAATGACCCAAAACACCCAAACATTTTATATGATTTCAACACTAATAATTTCATCAGAATCATTTTTTAACTCTGGAAAAAGTTACATACTGAAAACACATATACCGTCAATGTGAGGATAACCTGACCGACATGACAACTAAGTTACACAACCATCATCTATTATTGCTTTAGATAAGTTTATTAATGTACTTTATTCACATAATTAATTTGAGTAAGTCCAGCCAAATTATGAATTATCTTTGAATAGTTAAAGCATAAGTCTTTATGGCTTAACTTACATTGATGTACGTCAGATGCAACTTTTATGTTTCTTCTATGTTTCTTGGAAAAATACGATAAGCACAAACTCTATACAACGGTAATCATGAGATCAGTAACCATGCAATGACTTAACAAAAGTATGGTAGTTTCATATCTTGTATACATAACAACGGCCTCGGAAGCGGGAGGTCGTGGGTTGATCCCCGGCCGCGACATACCAAAGTCGTAAAAAAGTGATACTGTTATAGCTCCCTTGCTTGGCGCTCAGCATATAAGGGTAGTTGCAGGACTGGTTGGCTCGGTGTCAAGGATAATGTGACTGGGTGTGGTATCATGCCACATGTACATGTCAACGGCGTGATACTGCAGTGTGGCAGCACTATATCTGTCTCAAGTAGACATCGTCTCCAAATGACTGCAACGCTGTCGGTGAGACGTTAAACCCAACAAACATACAAACAACGTGTTGATGGACAAACTGCCGGCATGCAAAAAGGCATGTATTAAAAATAACAGCTGTAAATGTATTGTAGATGAACAGTCTTGATAATTTCATAATTCATATAATACATATCACTAGATATAGTAACAAAAATACGTTGAAAAAACGATTATCCGTATTTGAAAAGGTTTATCACAACTTTGCCCTGTTAGTAGGAGGGCAATTGTCATGATAATCGCCCTTGGGAAAAGCGCACATGAAAATGTGACGTCATTTTTAATTTTAAACATTGCCGTTATCAGGATTCGTATCTTTTGAACAGTCTTTCCTTTTAACACCATTTGACGTCAACATTTGCTAAGTTTACAAACTTGTAAAAACGCGTTATTGACAAGATATTAATTATGTATATATATATGAATACATGTACTATCTAAAACGCGCATGCATTTTTTTTTTGTTATTATTCGTGCACTTAATTTTAATTATAAACCATTTTGGTCATTTAATTATATATCACTCGACACAGACATATATCTTTTTAATCAATATATATAGTCTGTCAGTCTATTTAGGATGAATCCGATATGCGTGAACAATGTACACTAGTTTGGCCGCCGTTAATTAAATCCAGTTTAATACTCAAAATGTCGTAAGGATATATATCCATTTTAAAAAGAGTAAAAATAATAAATACCAATATCTACGGTATGCGTTTGACTAAGTTAAAAATAGAATGCCAAAATAACGTTATATATTAAATAAATGCATTATACAGAACAATGAATGGCTAGTCGGGGCCCCAATAATATCCAAAATTAGAATGGTATTAATAATCGCATATCCGGGGCAATTATCACTCAAATGCCCCGACTAGCCATGTATTATTATATAAATAATGTACCACTTAATAACAGCATCAAGCATTGTTTGCCCCACCAAATTGGGTATGATACATTAGGGCATGTTATATCAAATATAATCAACATTTTATTTGAAGAACGGTATCATATTTTCTTCGGAGAAAAAGAAAGAAAAAGAAAAGAAAAAGAAGACAACCCAAATGACCGTATGCAGCAAATTGCGCCATAAGAGCTACATGTATATCAATATATATGTATTTCCGTGAATGAGACAAAATATTTTAGAATATATTGTTATTACTATAAACTTGTATGCTCACAGTGTACGTACGTTTTCATTTTTAAGTAACAATTTTTAGAGACCTCAATGTTATAATAAAAATCAACAGCACAAAAGCCTTAACTTAGAGTCACTCAACTTACTATCCCTAGATTTCATAAAACATTTTGTTTCCTATGCAAAATCAATCGTAAAATAGCAATTTTCTAGTTAAAAGGCATAAACCCAAACGTCTAAGGGTTTTTAATGTTCTGTCTTTGTCGCCATTATAGAGCCAACTGACCGAGGCGGACATTAACGAATCTCTGCTTCAGAAAAAAATAAAGCCAGCGCCGGCGGACGTTTACGCGTCAAGTTCCTTGCCGCTGAAGTCTGATTTCTAGTTTATAGCTCGTTTATTGTACATAGAATAATGAAAGAAAATGAAGCGTACAAAATTCTCTTAGTTAACTTGAGCTGGGAAATGCCGGCGCCGCGAGTTGGCCGGCTCCTCGTGGCGTGGTCCGGTGACAAATAACGGGACAGAGGGGGGACGTCGATCGATCGCGAAGACTTTGCCTCATTACCGAAGTAACCAGATTTACATTGTAATGAGAGACTAGGGCAAGATGTGTTTTGTACTAATTGAAATAGTTTGTTCAAATACGTGTTTCTTTCGTAAAGCATTACACACAAGAAAGTGCGAGCACATTGGATTGCGTGCGCAGTTAGCAGCATTGCCGCAGTTGCCCCAGCTATTTGAATGGAGCGGCGTGGGATTTTGTAAATGTCAAATATAAATACACTGTATGTGATTCTGACCAACCCTCTGCATACTGAAAAAGAGTTATTGAAATGGCAATGCTACAGTCAAATTCAAATTTATATTTAATTAGTTTATTGTAAATTACTAATTAGTCCGGTAGCACAATCATAAATCTCACTCTTATAACTATCAAATGGATGCAAAGATAAAGCAGCATGATTTTTTTTCTGTTTTTTTGTTGTTTTTTTGTTTACTTTTCTTAAACTTTTCTCCCACATGTACTTTTTGTTTGATGATATATATTATTATACTCAATACCATAAGTAATTGAAAACACCGCCATAACCAATATATTTTGTTACTATATGCTTTGGCCAATGTTATTACTATGTAAATCTTGGAAATAAACTATTGAAAATTGAAAAAAAAAATTTGAACAACTTGTTTTGTATTCCTTCTTTGCTTTTTTTGGAAAAAAATAACTTTTCATGATACCTTAGAACTTAAAAAAAATAATAAAAAAAAAAAAATATATATATATATATATAATATTAAAAATAATTGTTAAAAATAAAATGAATCTCAGATGAAATAGACACCATAATGATAAATGATAATGAATTTTAATCTGTTTTTTTATTAGAACATTTCATTAAGTCATATATTGTGTTTTTATTTATTCATTCATTTGTGATAAGTATTGCTGAAAGTTGAATGTATTAGATATTTCGAAATTTTCTATTTTTAGCGTCAGCCTTCATTTAGCGGCCAGTTTTAATATTACCAAATTAGTATTTCGTTTACCTTCATTTAGCGATCAACTCTTGTCCCGCTCGAGAATGGCCGTTTAAAGACAGGTTTAACTGTATATAAATTTCTATTCATATAATGGACTACACAAACTATACCTATACAATTTGCAAATTCTTTAAAACATAACAAATAATGACCTATGACTACATGTAGTTTTGTTAGTGACACTAGATTTCCTTTCGATTCTTTTTCGGGAAAAAATATTTCAAACTTTCAACATTGCATTGGTGAGTCTGAATCCCATACATTCACCTTTAGTAAAATCAGATGATTTAAATATTTTTATCCAGACTTACATCGTGGTATAAATTATCTATCGAATAAACTTAGATTTATATATATATATATATATATATATATATATATATATATACTGTGACGTCATCCGTGACTACTTTCTATTTACTACATGTATGACCTCATGGAATCGAAGGTCGTCTGATCGGATAGTTTATTTTTGTTACGTTTTCCTGTGCATTGCTTTGAAATGATAGGATAAATAGAATACTAGGTAAGTGAAGTAAAGATAAGTTTATCCTGCTCGGCTTGGAAAATATAAACTGCTCGCCAAGGTTCGAGGTAAACTTTTCTAGGCCTCGCAGGATAAATCTATCTTTATTCAGTACTAACCTGTATTTTCTTTTATTTCAAACTCTGAAGGATTACGTGTCCCCCTAGACTCTTTGAATGTAGCGCCGGATTCAGGAGTTCAGGTAATGGGGGGGGGGACGCTATATTATTTTTGTGACACTGCTGTTAATGAATTTTGCTTTTCTTCTAATTCTCGGGAGTATACAATCAGAAAAAAGTCAGGATTAATGTTCTACATGTATTTGGATGTGAACGATATGGCCGTATATTCTTTTCTATAATTCAAGCAGAACTTGTACATTTGTAAAGCACCATGTGTGTACATGATCAACAAATGTTAGAAGTGAAATCTTTTTAGGACATTTTGTCTGTAAGTTCGAAAGTTCCGTGCCGTATTGGAAATTGTTAAATTGATCCAAAGCTTCAGTAAACACGACTCGCGGTAGAAGACGAGAGAGGAGAAAAAGTTTATTTCAAATGAACACGTAAAGTGTGTTAGTCTTAACTAAGAGTGTCGCGCAAATTGCTTCCTGTCACGCATGTTTCTTGATACGGGTTGGGCTGTCCTGCCAGGAAAATTCCTGATTCAGAATATCTCCCGCATCATACAGTGGGTAGAGTCAGTGGCGACACGCAGGCTGTCGGCTGCTTCATTAAAATTACAAGTCACGTGATGTCTACGTCAGAAACATAATTTAGCACACACAGACCATTGTTTTTTACATCGGAAATGATTGTTCTTAAAACGAAAATAAAACAAAACAAACATTAGGATTACCTTACAAATGAAACAATAAAAGAAGAGTAAATACAATTTGTTAATGCACTGATTGAGTACAAACAAAAAAGTAATTATTTCAACTGTCTCCACTTTTGTTGTTTAAAATGGCTGATTTTATCATGTTTTTTTTTTCTGGGATAGCTTTTTATTAAAAGCAAAATAACTAACAGTATCGAAATAGAGTAAAAATACCGCTACTAGTTGACCAATAGGGCGCGTGCTCCTTGTTCCATATTCTCATCACTTCTAACATCAAAGCGGAAATGGTTTTCGTCTGCTTAAGGAAGTATTCTCTGTTTGTTTTTGTTGTTTCGATTTTTTTTTCATGAGCTATAAATTGCTATGATAATTATTTCTAAAATCTTGTAAAATGAACATTCAACAACTATTTTCATATTTTCTCTCCCTCTCATTTCCTTCTCCGTGAAGTCCTTTGTATTACCACCTAAAATTGAAAGAAAATGACAAGAAACGCATGTGACCTCCAAGATATCTTTGAAATTCATGAACTATAAATTATTTTGTCACCATGGAAACGCACGTAAACCAGTGCTGCAAACATCCCATTAAACCGGCGAGAAAGCTATCTTATACTCGTTCGCCGGTATGACGATATCGGCGTCGTTTGCCTGTTTTCATATACGGAGAGACTGAAGAGCAAGAGATTATTAAAACGCAAATTACTTTGTGTAATTCTAGAAGTTTGAAAAGCGCACCTGATATTTGGCTAATCAAACGTGTGGAGAGGTATACAACCTGAGGAGCCTCATCGACCGGCTGTAATGAAGCTGCCGCGGTCCTATACTGACAGAGCTATTGGAACTGCCGATATCACAGTTCCTAGCACGGCGTTTGTGTCTGGAATCTTTACTCTATGGCGTTGATAGGGAAAGTCACCTGTCGGCCATTAAACCAGGGGGTTCTTTTCCCTGCCGTAACAAACCATATTTGGTTTTTTATCAAAGAAACAATGTTACTGCTTAATCAAAGCTTGGTGACACTTTAGTTTCATATTTAGCTGTATATCAGCGATTGCATTAATCATTTTTAGTTATAGACTGCGATGACGAACTTATAACTTGTTAACTTATAAACAGTAATTTCTTGATGCATTACACAAAATCATAACAACTCTCCAGGAATTGCATATTTTAAAATAGTGTCCTGGAAATGATTCCTAAATAAGTCATAACCCGACCAGAGGACCATCTGACATACAAATGCCCGGAAATGGTAAAAACGGCTTATTTCAAAGCGCGAGTATTCTAGTGAATATGTGACAAATTCCCAGGCCTTGCTATCCTACGTCCGTGACCGGTGACAAATCCGGTTAAATCCGGTTATTATGTATACGAGACTATTTATTTCCAGGAATTGATTAATTTTTTTTCCCAGGCCTTTGCTATCCTACGACCGACCGGTGACAAATGCGTTTAAACGACTAATGCTTGCATTATTGAGCCCAACAGCATTTAGTCCCCCCCCCCCCCCCCACCTGAACAAATTACAAATGGATCATAACTTCGGATAGAGCAGTAACGTCTGAGCTACAAGTTGAGGACCAACGGTCTGGATGATTGTATTATTGTATTACTCTTCGACAAGTTTGATTAGAGACACAGAGAATGGCCCTGTGATTATCCCATACTGTTCGTTGATGTTAACCGCGTGTAAGAACGCTGCAAAATGATAGGCTTAAAGTTTCAATCAAAACCATCCTATATAGTCACTCTGGGAATCGGATTTTAAGACTTGTTTGCGTTGCCGTGGTAACGAAATATACGATATCGGAATTTCATATTTATCAGGAAGATTTCTCGTGTAGAGATCCCAGGTAGGGCAGGTGTACAAGGGACACAGATATGGCGGTGTCGCTCAGCAGCGGGGGAACGGCATAAGTCACAACCGTGGTTTGTTTATTGGCGTGTACATCCCATCAACTTTATATCAGTCGTTTGCATGATATGTCGACGAGAGACATATTAAGTGTTACCTCACTACTAGCAGCGATACCCCGCTTTACACAAATGGCTTCATACCACACTAAATCACTCTATTTTAACACCGAACCAACCGTGTTTGTTTATGCTGAGAAGTATGCAGAAAGTTACCAGCAATAGGGGATCGGTCCCATGACTCTCTATTCCCCCGGACCCTTTAAGCTCCCAGCCAGCGGAGACGGTCAGAGGAAACTCATCCTTCCGGGATCTCGATGCTTCTTTAATTTGCTCAAATGCCTGGCTTTGACAATTGCATATAAAAATGCTAAGCTGAAATAGAAGCCCGCGTCGTTCGCTTACGATTTTCTTTCTGATCTACATGTACGAGGGTTGATCAATACATTCGCGGACATGTGCTGTAATTGAGTCAAAAATATACCTAATTTGTATTTGAGATAATCACCAACAATATTCCTTTATTCGTATATAATATCTGTTACATTGTATTTGAGTTTCATATGACCAATATGATTTGAATTCCTTACTTCGATAGTATTGATAATGAAGGGGAGAGTTTGAAGGCAAGAAATGATAGTAAGTCTTAATTTTCGAGTTTCTTTCACCCCTGAGAGTATAATTAGGAATTCTACATTCATTCCAGACACGAAACATCATTTAGATAAACATGTTGGTTTTCCAGGGGGAAATAATTCAAAATGATAATAATAAAAAAAAATCACTCTTTTTCAATATTTCGGCAAAAGTTTGCCTTACTCAAAAAAAAAAAGAAAAAAAAAAAGAAAAAAAAAAAAGATTTTTTGAGTGACTACAGAGACGTTTGTACAGTTTGTACATACTGTATAAATGTCGATATGTAGTTGCTCATTTTTTTTCTCGAGAAAGGCAAGCTTTTCCTGAAATATTGATAAAGAGTGAATTTACCTCGTCATTTTGACATCATACGTAATTTATTTAAAAGGAAATAACAACGAAATGAAAATAAAGGGATCTTTCCTCTTCATACTTACACGTATTTTTCATTACAAAGTTTTTTTGTGTTTTTTTTTTTTTTGGTTGTTGTTGTTTTCTGTTGTGCATGAAAGACTTTAAAAATATGCAAAAATCCAAATACATGGAAAAAAGTAATCATTTCCACGTATCGACAAAATACAGTATGCATGAAAATCAGGACAGAAATAAAAAAAAAAACAGAAACTTTTGTTCAAGATAAAATATATCACCAAAACAAATTATTTTAGTCTCTCGATCGTGCAAGTTGCAGCACCGCGCTATCGGAATTGAAACGCGCAAATTGTCCGAGATGTGTAATTTTATCACTGGTTTACATCGCTTTAAGGAAAACATGCTTCCTGCATTTCAGATGCAATTGTGAACCACCGCCCCTATCCTAAGCGACTTTTCTCCAATATTTATTACAAAGAAAAAAAAATATTTTCTCATTCCTGTTATTTAAACTTAGCAGGCAATTTACATTATGAAACAAAGGATGGTATTGTCCAATGCAAAACAGCGTTGCTATTGGAGATGATGTCGAACGTTAAAGCTGCTCTACAATTTTGTCTTTTTTCGGCGAACACCCTAACGTCTCACAAAATGTAATAGATGTTTCAAAAATTCGCTGTAATTAGCAGACGACATTTATCTCCCTCAAAGCGCTAGTATATTTACCAAAGGTTCCAGTTTAGGACACTTGCCAAAATAATTTCACGGCAGTATTTTAACTCTAGAACAAAGGGACTTTATATTTTGAAATGACGTTCTTTTTTCGAAGATTATATGTCATTTTGTATTGCTGATAATTTCGATGAGGGTAGTAACTGGCTCGAATTCCACCAACAATACTTAGCGCTAAGAATTGTTGGTGGAATTTGACCCTGCTTTTATGATGATTTTTTTTTCAAAGTTGGTACCAATTTCAGAAGAAATAGAAATGATAAATGATTTGCTACACAACAACCATTTTAACATTTTAATCTGGTAGACGCTATTATGTACCTTGCTAGCTTATAGCCCCTCACCTCTGTGGTTTCAAGTCCCAATCAACCTCCACCAAAACCATACTTAGCGCTAAGAAATACTTAAAACATTGAAGCGAATATTCTTCTCTCTTTAATAATCATACACAAAATTTTGTTCTTAACAAATAATGTTGGTTATTAAGTTAATAAGTCATGCCAACATATCCTTGGGCTTGAATATGGTGAAATGTGTTTCTACCAGGTCTAAGAATTGAAGGATTATTTAGCGCTAAGTATTGTTGATGGAATCGAACCTGGTTGGCATGCGGTTGGTCGTATCAAGTGAGTATCCATTTTTCTTCACGTGTTATTATCTAAGCGGTTAACTCAATTTAATTGAATATATTAATTCTAGCAATCAAAACTAAGGGATGGAGTCCATACAATAATAAAACATTATGGTATTCATAAACAGAAGGTGTCAGACAAAACAACTATGGAAAATTTGAGCGAAATTATGTTGAATATGTCGTTTTGTTTATTTGGTTTATAGCGTTAATTATCTTTAATTGTTGATTTCAACTATTCCTCTAATTACGTGTATAATGCCTTCATAGTGTTCCTTCTAAGTCGTTTGATTTCTATACATTGTATATTCCTTCGGGGAATTTGAACACGCGCTCTCGTTACAGACGACACTTTGCCAGACTACTTCGTCTGACTCACTTCAGGACCCGGGACGATCACTAATGGGACAGATGCTAACAGGGTCCATCACACTACTTCCGGCGTAACCACAGTGAAGCTTCCTGTCATTAGGAACGTAATGATCGGACCCGCGTGCTTTATCAGACGACATTAAATTCTCCAAATCGAACATATTTAGTGAGTAGCCCGGTTTTAAAAGCCCAGTACTTTTTTTACGCTGCTAAAGCAAAGAAATAAATGTGATACAAACATGTTTATGATGTAGTTTTCAGAGTATGCTCAACAATAATAACAATAATAACTAATAAGTTAACGTTTATCATACTATGATTAATATAATGATGATGTTTATCAAACGAAAAAAAAAAAAAAAAAAAAAAAAAAAAAGGCATTTACATGCGGTTTTAGACTTTTCGACCTTAATTACTGAAACATGAAGAAGGTCCCGGGAATTTTGACCTTATATACTGTATACGTATTTCCGAAAATAGATACAAACAAATTAAAGAATACACTAAAATTTGCGGATACATCATTATGCTATACTTTTATAATGCAAGTCCTAAACGGTGTTGCGCAGGACGACTACAGAATGTTTTTGAATATTTATAGAAATTAAGTTTACCGTACGAACAGCATTAAACTAGTGTAAATTATATATTTAATAATATGAGTATCTTACCAATCATGACCAAATATAAGAGGTAAAATATTTCACAAAAAAATATTATCGCTATCTCATTATATGATGTTGTCACGTCACATATTCGTGTTGCTAGGATTACCGTTGTTGGTATCATATTACCATCCCATGTCTTGACTTGATGGAAAATGTCGTAATAATATTTAAAACTAAACGTGTATTTGAACGTATCATAAACTCCTCCATTTTTTCGAGGCGACGAAATTCTGTTGTCTGTATCTGAAGAGGATTCCGTGGGTTCACATACCGCCTGATTTATGTTGTTGTTTTGAAACCCAGCTGACTACGGGTAGAGAAAGATCCAAGTGTATTGAGCCGTCCGGGTAGGACTACCGACCTTTCGCAAATCAGATGCTGGCGGATTTTTGTATCAGAAGTTGTAAGGTTCATTTTAACGAATGTATTTCGCACGTGCATATATGAGGTGTATTGATTTCGCGGATAATGTCATTCAAGAACGCGAAAATAAATCCAAGGGAACAATAAATCACAAACACAAACTTCTTTTGAAGCAATTTTGTTTCTTTGTTTCGGGGAAAACAAAAATCAAATTCAATTAGCAAGTTTTTTTCCTAAATATCCTGGTGTGTTTTAAATGATACATGGAATATCCTATTTTGAGAAATTATATGGGTTTATTTACTTTTCCCAATAGGATTGTTTACGATGATATTTGCTTAAAACCAATAAAACACTCTTGCTTCCTTTGATATAAAGAAACAAATCAACACTTTTACAATCAAATTAGTTCCGAATAATATTATAATAGCTTGCACTACACGGGAGAAACCGTTCTTCATCACTCAGAGAAAAAAAGAGTACAACAGACGTTTTTGTGAAGTTCATAAATGTATTTATCGTTAAGTTTGCAATGTTTGCGAGTGAATGAAAAAAAAAATTGCGTAAGCGACATCGGCTTCCACATTTCATTTATTTGTCGTATAAATCAAGCCAGATTTCGTGTTACCACCATCCCTAAAAGCAACACATTTCCTTTGGAGTTCTTTGCACATCTTGGACTGTCACGAAGACGTACAGGCCGCGTATCAAGTCATGTTTATTTAACCCCTTATTTAACTCCTTACCATAATTTTTATTTGTTAGTTTGTTTATTGGGTTTAACGTCCAATCGACAGTATTTCTTTCATTTGGAGACTGTGTCTATTTGAGACAGATAATGTGCTGCCACGCTGCTTTTCAGTCTGTGACCAACTATAGCATATTCTTGATTTCGCATGGCGTTCAAATATTGTACATACATGTCCACTAAGCGTCTTATAAGTGAACATATTAATAAATAAAACATACAATGTTGTATTATCATTATGTATTTGTTATGTTTTATATATAATTAGGTTTTATGTATGTATCATCATCATCATCATCATCATCATCATCATTATTATAAACTTCTCACTTACTTCACCTTTTTCCGACAAGACAGATTTTATGGTGCTAAGCAAGACAACAGAGGACAGAGATAAGATCGATATGCTATGAGGCCGGGGTTGTATTTAAAAGGGTGACATTACTATAACGAAATGCCTCGCGCCCGGACGTTTTACAGTAAACGTAATGAGGAAGACCGAGAACGGCTGGCGGTATCCGCCGATCCATTTTCTCAATTTTGGATCGTGAAACCCCTCAAGCATCTTTCCCTATTACCGACAATTCTTGTGAGGTTTCTTTAAGTGTACGGAGTGAAAGACCCCAGACGGCCGAATCTCTGGAAAAGTTCCATCTGTTAATGGGATTCTTTTTTAAACAGTGGAAACGTATGACACACCCAAGTTGTTTTTCATTTGTCATTCTCTCAGATTGTATAAGCAAAGGCTTAACCCCTTTTTTATATGATTTCAATAAATTTGTATATAAAACAGACGGTTGGATGGATAAATAACAATAATTATACTGCATTAATTATGTACCTCTCATTTCTATGACATCATTTTTTTCTAAATGAAATTTTCACGCACACAAAAAATAGTGCGAATAGGTATCTTAAGCAGTTCCGGTTTTTTTTTCGTCACAAACAGCAACAACCCTTTGGAACAAATGACGAAGAATTTGGAATGAGACACAACACGTATCGCCGAGTTTCCCAGGACGGCCTGCTAGCTAACTTGATTACCATACTGACGTGACAGCGCTCCTCTCTCTTTTTTCTCTCTCTGTCTTTCTCTCTGGCACGGACTTCACCATTCTCCAAAGACTGAAGTTCTCCAAGATTTTGTTATTCGCGAGTAAATTAAATAAAGAACAAGTTCACGCCATCACGGAGAGGTGCAGACACGATTTAGAACTTTTCTCCAATAAACCCATAAAAATGGGTCCCTGGGCCCAAATCATTAGTAATATACGGGACAAAAACTCGACTTTATCCGATTTTGTCCGCAATGTGAATCTAAAATCGATGACAGCGAGGAAAGGCACCGTAAAATTCATTTCATTCTCCGGTGCAGCTATCAAACTTGTATAAAAACGTCCCGGGAGGCTGAAAACTCGACTATAACTGAGCTTAAACAAATAAGGGTCGCGCCCCGTCGCCGCTTTTTGAACGATCTCCGTTTATAATTTGTAACCTTTGTTCGTCCTAACGGAGAGAGATAATTACTCGCTTAAAAGGTATTCAGTATTAATACACTAAAAGGTATTGTTGCTTGTTGATTTAACAGGTTGCGGAGGGCTGACTTTGGACACAAACTGAAGATTAAGTCTCGGTTACAAGACGAGACCCTAACAACAGCTAAGTAGGCTCTTTGATCGGCACCCGAGTGGAAATCATGTCTATTGGGTGTTTAATTACAATAAAGATCGGTAGAGTCTTGTTCAGCAATGACTCGGTTATATTATTCTTTCCCATTTTTATGGGCCATTGCTGATGAAGCTTATAATGGACGGAGAATACCTGGTGATGGCGGTAATGTTGACATAGGCGGATGCAGACAGTGGGTTGTTGATGATCCTGATCATATATAGCTAGGGTTGGGTTGGGCGTTAGTCACGATTACAGGAACGGGGTTTCTGTGGGTTTCATAGGTAAACATCTGAATGAATAGTGTGCTGATTACACCATCATCAACAACTTTTTATTTTATCATTTTAAATATGACCATGGTGTTGAAATCGTCATGATTATTACAAAGCATATTTCTTTTTTGACCGACTGCCAGTTAATGACTATTATTACAATTTCTAAGATATTTTAATTTATAAAAAGGGGAATACCGGTATGCATATACGTACAAATTTTAGGAGCGGCAAACAAAACCTATCAGCCGGAAATACGTTTGCAAGAAAAGAAAAAAAAGTTTATTTCAGTTTCATTTTTTGTGAATATGCTTTTCTGATATTTACATACATCTTTTGATTTTTTTAAAAAAATCTATGTTATTGCAAGTTTAGGGTTTTGCGCTCCAGGTTAGTAACCTGCATCGATGGATCATTTAAAAGGTACCAGATTGAAATATATAAAAATAAATCTTGGATATTCTTATTTTGAACGTTGTCTCAGTATTGTTTGGAGAAGCCTTCATACTGACGATATAATTGTCAATAATATTGCACTAAGCATTATTTTAAAGGGAAAGAAAACAATTGGCTAATAACTGTAAAATTGCGTTGTGCAATTGTGTTTACATTTAGTGACTTGACTATTTGATTTTACCGTCGCTTCGACAGTATTTCAGTCATATAGCGACGTCCAGCTAATTACAGGTGGAGGAAGACCCCCAATGCACGGAGGCATCCGGGTAGAACAACCGACCTACCGCAAGCCAGCTGGAAAGCTTCCTCACATGAACACCCGAAAGACCCTGTCGGGATTCGAACCCACGCGGTGAGGGGCTGAATGAGTGTTAAAGTCAGCGACTTTACCCTCTCGGCCACGGAGGCCTCTGTTTACATACAGTACGCAGATGTAAAAGAGAAAGCGGCCATTTTGCTATTTTGACACTGACCATTGCGTGTGCATTTGGAAAGTATGATGATGAGCAGGCAGTAATTTTAACATTAACTGGACTTTAAATTCCTTGATGTTACTGATATAACACCAAGTACAGCAGTATTGACAATATTCAATATTGATAAATTAATATTGACAACACTCATGCTTGTGCAAGGCCTGTTTGGATACACGGGTACATGTATAATTTTTTCATTGCATTCAGGTGTTTTAAGGGATATTTGATAGTATAAAAGGCATACATTCTAAATTCAAATACAGTCAAACGGGTCTTAAGCGGTCAGTCAAAATAACAAGAGAATGTGACCGCATACCAGAGGTGGGCGCTACATAACAGTTAAACATATAACAAATGATAGTTTGGTAATATCAAAAATATCATTAAATGCAGGTTGACCGCTTAATACAGGTGGCCGTTAATAATGGTCCAAGTGTATAATGATCTAGGTTCTTTAATGACGATATTAGAATAAACACTCATGTTCTTAAACCTTGCGCTACGCCTTCTCATCAACTTTTCATAAAAATCATACATTTGTTATATTTCCGATTGATTTCGCGGGCTTCCGTGGTACTTTTTTTTTTGTATATAACATGTTCCATTTACTTTGGCTATTTTCCTTGATTGTGCATCATGACAAAAATACAGCTTAAATGCTATACCAGATACAATAGGCGTGATACAATAGCTGTCGGTAGGGGGAACTAAAGGCCACATTCTTTACAAAATAAATAAATCGAGTGATTCAAAAAGAAGAAGTAGTAGTAACAGTAGTATTAATAATACCACCATTATGACGTTGTTCTTGTATATAAAGTTACAAATGATTAAACAAAAGACTATCACGAATCTTTAGAATAACAATTTATACATTGATACCGAGTGAACAAAGCTTCGCATGCTATTCGTTTAATTCTGTGAAACTAACTTAAAATGAGTTATAGACATTCCTACTCTCCTCCCGTTAATATACACAGTGCGAATATACACATCATAAAACACATGCTGGAAACGACAAAAAGTCTCAAATGATTCGAACATCGATAACTCAAACAAGTAGTGATATACTTCTAAGAAATTTACTTTTAAGTTTATCTATTAAAATCCACTATTTAGCATAACATTCCCGAATATTTTCCTAAGCTGTTGAACACTTTACGTACAAATTCTTTCTTATCCGTTTTCCATTAGCTTACAATGGATAGTTCATCGGAGACCTCGAAATTCTCCTCCGTCTTCTAAACCATGGTATTAGGCACAATTCCATATACATGTTTCGTGTATATACAATGGATTTGGATGATATCTACCATAAGGGACCATTATAGAGATGCCGAATTTCGGATTGGGTCGACTAATCTCGTACAGAAATGTCGTCGGGAAATTATAAGTCCTGACTTCTGTCAAACGAGTATATATATATATATATAATTATACTCGTTTGACAGAATATATTATTATTATATCTATATATATTTATATAAAGGTTAAGGGATTATATATTATACAAGGAATGCTTAAAATCACACTTGGATCTTTTTCTTGTATTACAAAAAAAATAAATATTAAAGACATTTATTCTTCCGCGTATTCATAACGCAGATTATTGACATTTTTGACAATATAAAAGTTTGTTTAATCTAATAGTGCCAATTCAATATGATTACCCATTGGACCTCAAATATTTAATCTTCCCTTACTGTTAAAATAAAGTTCGAGACAAAAACAAAATAAGATATCAACAAAATGAATGCAGGTAACACAGGCTAGTTATGTACACTTACAATTCATGTTAAAATGAGCTGAGTAAATAACTCGTCAGCTTTTAACTAGAACAAAGTGAAAATAAACGTATATCAAATAAAACATTTCCGTTAATAATTTTGGACAATAGCATTTATTTATTTATTTATTTATACTTGCGTATGTTTTAAATAAGTTTTGGTGTACATACATAAATCTGTGAATCCTACTTATTACTCAATACAGCGTTTTTACTCTTCTATTTGTGTTGCATTCCTTTACTGAAACAGACAGATCAGAACAGTTTGAATCTCGTATTACAATATTCAGTGTTTCATTCAAATTTAACCACAACAATATAATTTGCAATGGTAAAGCAAGGCTTGTAAAATGACATGTCTTGAGTGCAGATTTGCTATTAATTACAGTTTGTACTAATTGAAATTAGACTGTTAATGAAGTAGGCTAGTTCTAACACTTCAATACCACGAGCAGTAGGTGGTACCCTTACTTATAATGTCACGGCATGAACTATCTGTTTGAATGATTCATTCGATATTAATTGATAATGAAAACAAGGACATGTCATTTCTTTTAACAAAGCGGCGCTATTAGTGTATGTCTGTATATTCCTGACATGTGATCTCCTACTTTCTCAATCAGTAATGTACAGTGACCAACTTTATAGCGAAAACAACCTCCGCATGCTTAAGGTAATCCATCAGTAAATTATAATCATGGTCCTTTAAATGCTTAAACAGACTTCAGTGCAAATAGCATATATTGACTTGGAATTTTAGGCCTGCTTTTAGTCAAAGTCTTAACGGCTTGCATACTATAAAATTCCTACGATCGCTTGATGGACCGTGACACAATTCAATGATGGATGGATTACCTTAACGGTTTGATGCGTCATGAAACATTCAAAACAATAAACCCACACACCTACACAGATCTCATATCACATATGATTTATAAAACATGTTGGCGAAAACAAACTAGTTTAAAACACATATCTAGTGAAATGTACTACTTTGTATATTTCGCAAAAGCCACATTTTAAAATAATAAAATGTTAATCGAAAAGCCATAGGCACACATTTAAAGGGGGGAAAACTGATCGTAATTTTTATAAGCTTCCTCGGGGGCTTTATAATGAAGATTTGTCCCCTTTCCATCTCTTTAGGGACTCTGGTATTTCCCTTTACAATGCTAAGTGGAGAGGTAATAAAACTTAACACATTAAATTTGATTTAAAACCAATAAAGTTAACATAAAGGTCTTGCAGGATATTTCCCTTCATGCTTAGGACTACGAGCGGATTCACATAAATCGTTTTCTTGCTCTATTGTCACTTGAATAAAAATCGAAACGGGGGTAAATATTCAATTTTAGATCTAGTATATGCAGAGGATATTTAACAATGGAAATATATATTTCCTGTACGATAACCGTATAACACTTGAATGAGACTTGTGTTCATTTTATATCCTGAAAGTTTAAGCAATAAAGTATACTTCGTGCCTTTACCTGATAGTGAAAACTATAAACTGAAAAAAATATGCCTATAAGTAACACTTAATGTGAAAGTAAGCAAAATATACGTTAGTTCTAATACGATGTAGTTTAACTCTCTATCATTTACCTCTTATATGTATTGTCAATATACTGAGAGTGAATAGCGTATGTCGCGTAATAAATCTATCTGCGTAAAGAAAAAGGTCAACTAAATTCTTATTCATATATTAATATATTGCTGTTTATTTTCAATATTTTAGGAAGTTAGGAGAGTTTTTCTTTTTGCCCGCGGTAAAATGCCCCATACTAACATGACTTGAATGACGACACAAGAAAGTGTATGATGATAGCCTAAAGTTGATATACCGCAAAATTGAATATAAAAAAATGGAGTACATGTTACATACTCAGACCTTTGAAGTACACAATGTATTAAGAAATGGTCTTCATGCATACGTAGCTCATATTTCAGTGTAATAAAACATTCGGTGTGACTAAATCTCACATATCTTCTACTATAATGATGGTTCTGTTTTTGGGGTGGGTTGGAGGGGTATCAGAATGACGTCATTTCTGAGATCATATACCACCCAGATGATATTTTATTAATATTACATCGACTTCAAAACAATCTTTCATAACATTCGGTGAAACGGATATTGATGTGTGGTTATAAGCATAGAAGAACCAAAAACCAGGGGAACCCTGTGTCCGGACGGATGGCCTCTGTGGCCCTCACGAAGACGAGAGTCGGACCCAGTATGTAATGGCAAGTTCGCTACCTCTATGCCGTCCAGATGCTCTTAGTGAATATAGCAACTTTTGCGGGGTTCGTGGGCGACCACCTCAAGGGCAGAACTTATTTACTATATCTTATTTTTAAAGTATATAAACAAACATTATATGAACTTAATATTTATAGTGTAAGGCATTGTTCGTAGTAGATCAAATATAAATCTAGACAAATATCTGTGTTTTTATTTTTCTGTTTATTTTTGTGTATTTTGCCTGATGTGTAAATTAAGACAGTTGAATTTGAAAATATCTAAATGTACGAATTTGAATTCTCAGCCTCAAGTCTCAAGTCACGACTATATAATTAGATAAATGCGCAAAAACAATCCGTAAACCCTTCAGTATATAAAAACAGCTTAACATGAAAACAAATCACCTGTCTTTTATCCTCTTTTGATTTTGTTCATTCAAAAAAGCTAACATATATCTGTATTAAAGTATTTCAAAGTTTATTTTCGGAATCATTTGTAAATTTCCAGTGTAAAACAATATTAAGCCTCTGAACACGGTCGATATACATAGGCGCAAAGTACTGAAAGAACACTGGACCGTTAAAGAAGTAATTTCGATTTCGATTTTAAGTTAGTATTTTCTCAGCAAATGTAAAAAAAAAAGTAGTGATTCCAAAAGTATAGGAACATATACACTATACATGGAAAGTCTGATTTGTTTAGATTTATAATGTACTCCTTTGATTTATTTCTTAATAGTCCTTATAGTCTTAGACACGATGGTAACATAATGCGCGTGTTAATCATAGAACTTTCCGGTAATGAAGCAAGTTTTGTACAAAAACTTATCATTTAGAAATGAACACAGCTTCATAACATACCTGACCTGCAATATAAGGCAAAGGATTGTGGACGTTATTCTGTATGCATACGTTTTTGACGTTTACGCACTGGAAGAAATAGTTAAATTTTCCGAACTAGTTGAAGATTATTGCGTTATTATATTTTACAGTGGTTCATATTATGTTTATAGAGACAGGAACTAGACTATATACATAGTCACATTGCAACAGTCTACGATTAGAAACTGTATCAGGTTTCGATTCAATTAACTATTTTAATCAACAGGAAAAAAAGAAAGAATAAACGGCTATTCAATGATTTTTGGGTCAAATATGTAGTCAATTGAATTGGTTATTTAAAATCTTATACTCGTAACAAGAAAATATTTTCAACTATACAACTATATAAGTATATTTTGATTTGTAATTAACTATATGAAAAATGGACTATGTATAATACAGTATTTCAGGCCTCGTGGTGCTATGTGATTGATCAGTTATAGTGGCTAACTTGCTATCACTTTGTCCCTCACGACTGTAGGTTTGAGTCTCTAGGTCTCGGATATTTCCGTGATTAAGACTCCCTTTTTGTTTACAGTAGGTCGGTTATCTTCACGCAACTCTTACACTCGGGATCTTCCTCAACCTGTCATTAACCTGACGTAACCTAATGGCTGAAATACTGTCGCACTGACGGTAGACTCAAACCCAACGTCAGCAAAAGAATAAAATAATAAAATACCTCCTTTGCAATATGCCTTTGAAAGAGTATATGAAGCGAGAAGGTTTATCTATATTCGTAAATGACATTTTTGATGAGTAACGTTATCCACGAGCGTCTGATATCATAAATGTTAGCAGAAAGTGACTTTTGATATATCCGTCAGCATCGAATATGCAATATTGACTAAAATTAAAGAATCCTGGTTAAACCGTGTTAACAGCCACCTAAGTTGAGCATTCATCCTGAAACGATTTAAGGTCCCGAAAAAAGATACGTTATTATACTTAAGTTAGCAGTATGTAGGAACAGTTGTAGGACGCATGACTCCGAGGCACGGGTCCGTGGTTTGAATCTCTGTTGGTTGCCGCTAAATACCATGAATAACAAATTAACATTAAATTTTTACACTCCATCCAGGTGTATAAATGGGTACCTGGTCTATTATTTGGGTCATGTATTTGACTTCCTAGCGTGACATGCTTTCGAGAAATCTTGAAAGTCGAACCTTTAACTAGGTGTTACATGTCTTCTTTCCTAGTCGTTAGCTTCTGTTTACGATTACTATTGTATATTGACAATAACTTAATATATATTTAGGAATGTATTTAGGAAGCTCCCGTTTCAATATTTATCCGAATTGGGTGTTCGAAGTGCAGTGACTGACAGCTGAAGTTTCAATAATATGTATTGCTATTCAAAAAAAGGGGGGGGGGGGCGGCTCCGTGGCCGAGAGGGTAAAGTCACTGACTTTAATACTCACTCAGCCTCTCACCGCGTGGGTTCGAATCCCAGCAGGGCCATTCGGATGTTCATGTGAGGAAGCCTTCCAGCTGGCTTGCGGTAGGTCCGTGGTTCTACCCGGATGCCTCCGTGCATTCGGGGTCTTCCTCCACCTGTAATTAGCTGGGCGTCGCAATATGACTGAAATTCTGTCGAAGCGACGGTAACCTCAAATAGTCAGTCAGTCAGTCAGTCAGTCAGTCAAACAAAGGTAAATTCAAGAAACATAACCCATATTTAGTTTTAATATATTGTGTTGCTATTCAAACAAAGATACATGCTTTAAATAAAGGTTTTATCTTTCGTTTGTGTGCCTTGTAATTATATCAGTTTGTTGTTCCTACCATTTATAAAGGCAGCTTTCAGATACGATCTCACCTTAAGTCAAGCCCAAGTTGTCGAAATAGCAAGTCGTCTTTAGACCCATTCCACATTTCTGGTGACTATCATTTTAACATTAAAAAAAGTCTATTGAAGCAATGCTACTTGAAACCTGGTTTAAACACCTCAGTTGGTACCTCTGTCGACTGACCGTTCCAGGGCGGTAAGGTAATCGTATTTCTCCATTTTATTTAATATCCTTTATTGTTGTTGTTGTCCATTTACATGCACCCCTTCTGGTATTACTCATATTCAATATATATGTTGGATTTCTCATAACTTTTTGTCTTTTTTTTGTCAGACTTAATACTTGTGCGAATATCAATTCCGACAGAATTTCGGTCATTTGGGGACAGAACGTGGTAGTCAGGTGGTGAAATACTATAACCAATCATAGCATGACATGTTTTATACACAGAACTCCAAACAATTCTTATTTGTGTATGTATACATGCGCCGTTAACCTATGGTTGCCAGTCACGGGGCAGGTTCCTGCAAAGTTCTAGATATTAAAGTTCCACTAAATGTCGTATTTAAAGTGCTCACTGTACATGCATTATCGATTTTGAACAAGGGTTCTAAGGCCATGAGATTTGTTTTGCAATTAAAAGTAATTACAGAATACATAAGATTTCCTGCCAATTCTAGAAGTGTTGAATGTTAAACAATCTACCATTATATCGGAGTTGTTTAGCAATTTTGATAAATTTCTATACGTATAAGAATACGTGCTCCACTTACAGACTTTATAGTCATGTATTAATTAATCTATTTTATGACAATGCAGCTGGTACCTTGATTTTGAAAACGAAGGCAGCGTTGTATCTCTCACTTTGAATGAGGCTAGTAGATGTATTATGATGTTTGTCGCGATATTTAGAAACAGTCATACGATAGCGGCGTATAGAAATGTTATCAAGTACTTCATATCTATCAAATTTTAAACATGTTATATTGGCTTGATTTTTTAATACGAACTCCAATTCAGATTGTATATTTGTAGATACGTATAATGACGATAAAATACCCGAAATTCGTGGAAATTGTAAAATAATGGCAAAATAAATATGAAAACACACACATATGCATTTCATGAGATTTACTTATTTCGTGTAGGAGGAGGGCAGATTAAACAAATTTCAGACTTTGGTTGTCATATAATATCAAACTTGCGCAGTGACAATTAGTAACTAATTAAAATATTGAATAGCTCTCCTAGTTAGGTCCACACACACTTAATTCAAGTCTGTTAAGATATCCTTAAATATACTTTATAAACAGTTCACGAATAACGAATACAGTGATCTCTGTGTAATGACTGTCTATCTGCTTTAAGAATGGTGTCTCATTATCAAAAAAAAAAAAAAAAAAAAAAAAAAAAAATGGGACCTGAAAGTATCGGTGGTCTAAATAATGACATTTTGTTTTCCAATTCCCCAGAAGGTATATTAAGCAAAGGTAAGCGTATCCTTTTTATGGTTTTTTTTCTTGCTATTTCTTACAAAGCCAAGCCTGGGGGTTAGTCTTAAAATGTTATATACGAACACTGTCACATGCGGTGTCATACAACCCTAGTAATGTTATATTGACAATGTAAATACATATATCGCCTGTGTGAGAACCTCGGTGGTAAATCAACCGTTATCCTAATTTGCCTTAATTATTAAACTTTTTCTGTCGAGCATGTATTTCAAGGTGCGAATCGAATATAGGGCCCGATTTTGAGTAAGATGGCTATATGAATATTTGATATTTTTTCCGAGAAGAAAGTTTTGCCCAAGAAGTATAGATAGTATTAAATTCAGACAAAATCATAATTTGTCGTCTACCATCTCCCAGCATACAAAAATAGCCCGGGGCTGTCATAGGATGTTTTGTCACCTTCCTGTTGTTGCCATGACAATCAGATATACAGTCCGAACGCTGACAGAAGCCTTTCTCAAACACTGCTTTCATATTACAGATAGAAAAAAATCTTCACTTAAAATCAATTTTTTTTTTATGTATATTCATTTCATAAAATTCAAGCTATGCAGTAACTCTGACATATGGAACAGATAAGTCTGATATATGGAACAAATAAGTCAGAATTCTGCGGAGAATAACAAAGGTGATCTAACACTGTTATATAATCCTTTTGTATCAAAATACTATCATTTTTTTATTTTTTTATTTATTTATTTTTTACATTTAAGTTCACGTTATTTGAAATTAAGTTATTTTACAAAAAGTGTATTTGTGAAGTCATGTTCTAGACCACTTGAGATTTACTAATTAAACATAATTATATCCATGGATAAAGCAATCAACGAAAATAAAATGGACTTCCACAAAAACCTTACAATCCAGAACCCTTGGAATCACGTGATAACTGTTAGAAGGAGGCGGAAAAGAGAATGGGTATGCTGTTTGTCCGTCGATCTGGATATACAAAATATCCGAGCATCGACGGATAGACCCGAGTAGTTACGATTGTCGACGGTAAGCATGACGCTTGATATTGTGAATGAAGCTGTCTAAGACCACATTCTAAATGTGATCACATTCATAACAGGTAAAATACGTTACAGATGTGCTTGTCCGACATTGCGGTTGACATTGGAAGCACATAAATTATGTAACAGGTAACAAATCACATTTGTAACACACCATTTGTTACAAATGTGTCTAACAAAGCTGTTCTGCTGTGTAAGTTTATCAGACTTGGAATTAATTCGTTTGTCTTCTGTTATTTATGTTGTTATTGCCGTTTTGGAGCGACTACCAGCTAGGTACATGTTGAGGATACACGCGTCTTTGTAGAACCACCAACCATAACGCAATCTTCCAAACCATTTAAAATGCTTCAACAGAGGGAAAAGGCAGAGAGGCTAAGTGATACTGAGCCAGCGACTGCAACCACACGATCACGAAGGCCTCTTCCTTTAAATCTGTGAATCATGCTGACTGTCATTGTACACTATTTCAAAAGTTGATAGTATTCGTAAACCAGCCTAACGGCCTATCATGACACCAGCTGCATTCAGATGGTTGATCTTTAGATATCATTTGTCACAAATGTCATCATATTGTTTTAGTGCTGATTTTATTTTTGAAGTTATAATTTAAATGTTATCATGTCGTATTGTTTTTAATATTCACTGATACTTTTTCTGGTTTATAAAATTGACAGGTGTATGGCTAGCAAGTGCCATATACAATGTTGATTTTCTGGATTAATTGTTTTTCATGTAATTTTATAATGATATTTGTTCAAAACAGAGCTGTAAAGTCGACATGAATCGAAAAATGTTATAGAATATTTTTCTTGTCATAGAAGTGATTTGACCTACTCGGATATAACTAACGTATGTATGGTCAAGACTTGTTTATTTATTTGCTGGCTATGTTTTTCGTTCAACGACCAGAAATTCCGTCATTTTGGAACGCATGTGTACATGCGACAGATACAGCGGCATGATATCACTCCGATGCACGATCCCGACACCAGGCATTAAAGTCCTGAAACTGTATGAACATAATTTTGTACGCCAAACAAGAGAGCTGTACTTTTGTGGATTTTACCAACGACCGCAAGCTCCGGAATCGGACATCAACGACATGGACCAGAGTGTCTTAATGCTTACCGGTATTAATTTAGTTTAAGTCAGTATCATAGTAGTTCTCACAACTTATATTAATCACTTTTGATGGCTCTGGTGGCGGCGTATGTGGTCATTATTGTGGGAAGCAACCGGAGAGCCTGGAGAAAACCAACGGGACGCGACCACTGTACCCTCTCACGTTCGTGACCAGGAATCGAAGCCAGGACGCATTGGTAAGAATCGAAACACGTTACCACTACTATATCAAGGCATATTATCATAATTATTGATATCATTATCATTATATTTATGTATCAATTATCTATATATGTATTGTCCTTAATAGTACATGTTTTATTAAGTATTTATCTATTAAATTTCAAAATTTTTATGTTTTTTATAATATTACCTATATCACAGTATTACCAATGAATTTCAGGAAAGTACGGATTTATCAAGATATCATATCTCTCCCCATATTCTTATAACCACAATCATGCATGTTTCTATCATTATATGATTAATAAACTTCGTGTTCTGGTTTATATTTTCTAGTATATCATTGTCACCGAGTTTTAGCACATCGTTGCCTATTCTATATGCATGTGTGTCGCCCAAAAACATTGTTAGAGCTACTGATTTATGAAATCGAATTTCAACGCTCTGAAACGACCGAGGGCTATATTGGCAGTTGTAATAACAGTTAATATGGGAGAATATGTACACAGTCTGAAAACGCATCTTTACAGATGGGGGAAAATAACAGAAAATATCTCCCACAGAGAAATATGAGTTAGTATCCCTCTGGGCTTGAAAAATAAACACGATTTAAACTTGGATTTATCTTTCTTTAGACACCAATGTTGGTGAAAAAATGAAGTTTAATAAGAGAGAGAGAGAGACGGTGGACAAACAGTATTTTTTGTATTTAAAATTGGATTCTAATTTTCTATATTTTGATGTGTTTAGCTGCGTTCGAAAATTTACCGTCGCCAAGAGGTCAAATACCCCCCCCCCCCCCCCCTCCCCTTTAAAAAAAAACCCCAAAAAAACAGGACGTGAATGATCCCGGCGAGCGTGCAGTGGGAAAAAAAACAGGGGTATAACCATGTATGCTGTAACACAAGGACTAACCGGGCCAGAAGTCAAACTTTACTACTTAGACTGACTGAGGAATCAAATGTTTTTATCTATTTATTAATTTATGTGTTTGTTTCTTTGGGAATTTAAAAGAAAGTTAATCAGCTCGTGTCAGACATGATTGTAGGCCTCATAATTGAATATGCTGGACAAAGCTGTCAGGCAGTTTTATCTTAATTTTATTTTTATCATTTATAATATATTACGGTTTATTTTTATTTACTATTTTTCATTTCTAGTTTCCCCTTTTGAAAAGATAATTTGAAAAACGCAAATAAAGGTGGGGAGGACAGGAATACAGTTAAATGTACGTATGGGTTCATGCCGTGATCTGTTTATTAATTGAGTTATTATCAAGAACCTCCACACTTTGTCTATCATATTTAATTAAAACAAATCATAAGTCCTAGATTACATGAAGTTTATTTCATGTTACCACATTTGAATCTATGGTCAGTGCAGATATATGATTAACCCATGTATGCGTTAAACATTAAATTCGTTCTTACACTAAAGCAAAATATTTGCTCGAACTATGAAAAGAAGGAGAAGGAGAAATAAAAAAGAGTCTTAACAAATAAGAATGTTAGTTCCAGTGAAACCTGGGATGAGCACCTGTGACTTTACAGGTTGCTTTGGCAACCATCGATTATATTCATTCCGAACTGGTCCTCAACATATTTGTTACATATTGAAAAAAAAAAAAGAGAGACAAAAAGTAAACCATTTATAATAAATTTGGTCCGTAATGGCCTTTAGTAAGGTAGTGAACAGTATAAATTGTGTTCAATAATACAAGACTAGAAAATAAATAAAATCATAACTGACAGCTGAAAATCGTATATATACTTTCGATGTCAATTTTTCAGGGTAATCATCTCGTAAACGTCAATTAATCATAGTAGAGTCTTAGCCTTAAATCGGCACGGAAAGTTTATTCTGGTTTACCTAATTATGATTTGTATTATATGAATTTATATAAATATCAAACATGATTTATATATTTTTTCATTTTCTGTGGAATTCGACGGATTGCCAGACAGAAAAAAATAAAGACAGAAATAAATATACAGTAAGTCAAGAAGAAAGAAAGAAAAAGGGGGAAAGCGAAAAAGAAAGGAAGAAATAAAAGGAAGGAAAAATTATTGAGATGGAGAGATTATTAAGTGATGGCCTCTTCTATATCTTCAAAATGTAATTATATCATTAAACGTACTGGTATGATATTTATACTCATTTCCGTATTCTGTTCCCACTCCTTCACCTAGTTAACATCAAATGAAGCACTGATTGATGTTGTCCAAATTGAAGCTCGTATAATATTTTCTTATGCGTCGAAGGTTTCAAATTTTAAAAGAAATGCAGGTGCGTGCGCAGTATATGCTAATTATCTGTAAAATGGCAAACGTGCGGCTACATTCGTGGTTTACAGTAGCTTAAGCTGGAAATTTTATCTATCTATCTATCTATCTATCTATCTATCTATCTATTTGTCTCTCTTTCTCTATTTCCTTCATTCACTCATATATACCCCTTTTTGTTCATATTTCTTTCTATTTTATATGTATGCATTTGTCCACAAGTATATTTAAAACGGGTATACGTTCAGTGTTTACAGTAATTTCAATATTCAAATTATAAATTCTGTACACAGTAATTCAAATTGTTATGAAGACAGAGTATGAGATTTATACTTCTTAACATCCCCCCTCCCCACTTTCTCTCTCTCCGTTATTTCAATTTCTATGTGATTATTTCAATAATCGTATTTGTTGCTAGGAAAAAGAATCAGCAACAAAATGAAATATAAACTTAAGAACGGACGTATCTCAGAAAGTTTTAATTTGATTCGGACAGTCCAACGAACGTACAGACGTTTATACCAAAGTGCATCCATCAAGTTTTGAAGACGTCACATTTGCAATACGAATGAATAAACTGAAAGTAACTCACTGCTTGTTTCACTGGAACGTATAGCACAGTCTGCGAAATCCCGTGGACTGTTGAGGTCGCCGGCCCGAGCTTAAACCCCTTCGCTTTAACCCAGAATCGGAACTTCGAATTTTCAGTAGTAGGTTCCTCTTGTCCGCTCAATATGCGCACTATTCGATCGTATTTCTTCCTTGTCACTGTTTTTGTCTTTCCGCTATCACCGTATGTCTTAAGAGCCCACGACTGAAATGTATCATACATGTCTCTCTTGCCCGAGTCCGTTATCCCATTCAATCTTGAATCTGTCCCGTTCAATTGTTTATCTAAAGTCAACATCTTTCTGAATACCAGCGAGTTTCCGTCTGACTTAATTTTCTTAATTATTCGAAATGCACCGAACTTCAAAAACTTTTTTTCTCAATTACTGTGTAATTAATCTAGAGAACGAAATGAATGTTTTAGTCACTTCTTGGAGACATTACACAAAGTGTTACTTGATGACACTCGTAGAATCGATGTCAAGTATATTCTGGAAATCCTATTTTCTGAAATCCCATTACTATGGAGACCAGGACGGCAAACGGTCAAACTCGTCGTAAACTGTAGACTGTCACAAGCATTCCTGTCATTGGGATGCACCTACATCGCTTCTACTTAAATCGTCTTCCCGACACAGAGCTGTTGCATGCGCCTCGCCCTAGTTACCAACAGTCGCGTTGCCGGGACGATAGTATCCTGGATCAGCCAATCAGATGTCGAGAATCGCTCTGTCCCATTGCTATGAACTAATGAATATTCATCGATTTCTAAAACTGTCGTTTGGTTTTTGCCAAGGGAGATGACTCTATGCGGGACTAATAAACGGAGATAACAGAACCCGTGATTTGTCGCTCACACAGCGGTACAACACTTCAATTATTTGCCATTTTGCACGGTGAACTCGGGCGAGACTCTATAAAGTTCCATGATAATGCTGATTGCCGATAATGACGATTCACCAGGATCACAGCAGGATACTGTTGCAACAATAAGACACGAAGTGTGGAAAGCGCGCGGTGCTCGCGTGCCGGCAGCTTAGGGTGCGAATTGCATTATTAGCGGGTCCGGTAGAACTAGTGATAAACACAGCGAGGTGAACACGTATTTAGAAAAGATCTGGGAGAGATGTACACGGGCAATCCTTGATATGTCAACAGGTCCCAATGATGACATCCTTTGTACTTTTATTTTTTTCTTCTCTCTCTCTCTCTCTTCACAAGAAAAAAAAATCAATACAAAAGGCAGATGTTATATATGTATTGGTAGACGGCCAGTAGTTGGCAACATACATATCCTGGCAAAATGACCTGTCCCTCGGGACGAGAGTAAAGGCCTAGAAGGAGGGGATTTGAGAAAGACGAAAATTGACGAGACTTCACGAATATACGATATATATTCATTGATGGCGAATGATAAAGAAATCAGATGTCATAGAATCAGTGAAGAAATACGAAAATACGATACAAAATTACAATAAATAATAAATTTCGTCTCTCTCTCTCTCTCTCTCTCTCTAACTGAGTATATCACTACTTGACTGACTGACTGACAACCTTCGGACTAGCTGGCGGTTGAGATACCTAGCGTCTATGTATTAGTCGGATCTAATTCTATAACTCATCTTTTCTGAGAGTGTCATGTTGTCAACTTGAGACTTTCTCATTTCATTTCACAATCAGATTCAACTATGTACAGGCTCATTTTTTTTTTTATTGTGATTTGATCGTATATGATTGTTTTTATCCATGAATAAAACACATGTCCATGCACAGGTGAGATGTATTTTACATTTTGTGGTAGTTTCGTCAGTTTATTTGAGGATTTTTATTTGCACGTATATTGTTACACAGTAGTATATGCAACATATATAGCTTGATATGGGTGTTACTGTATGAGATTTAAGGGCTTGATGAGATAATGATGAGATGTCAATTATGTGTACATGTATAGTAGTGGCCTATGTCATTGACGATATGTATTTGCTAATTAATGCATGGTCACATATTTCTGTATTTCTATTTATTAATTTATTTTATTTGTTTTTGACAGTAGACAGCAGACTGACCAGGTATTATATTGTTCGAAACTCAAAACCATGCTCGACAAAAGATATTGTACTCTATAACCCAGGTTCCAATTCAACCAGTCTCACCTAGCGCTGGGTGACACTAACCTACTTCGGTAAACGTGTTTCATTATTCCTGTTTCAATATTAAGAAAAGCCAAATATTGAACTTCTGGACAAGAGTAATCGTTATGGTAACTGTTATATCGACATAGACACAACCGGGGCACTTCCTCAGTTGACCGCGTCAAACCAAAGACGTAGAAAATTGACACCTTTGCCTTGCACTCAGCAGAATGAGGTTGCTATGGGAACTCGGAGAACTCAGTACTAGTTCTACCAAGGAACTTATCTCCCGTGTATCGGCGCTATACACCAGGCACGTAAAAGAACAAAGGGGTCTATTCGCAAAATGAGCTAGGGTATCACACCTGAACTAACGTGTATCTAACCACTTTCTCTTCCAAGGCCTTCTCTTCAAAAAAAAAAAAAAATAAAATAAAATAAAATAAAATAAAATAAAAAATAAATAAATAAATAAATAAATAAATAAATAAATAATTAAAAAAAAATAAAGGACCACGTGGGTTATCGTTGACAGCAATGATCAGAAATTACAATAGGAGAAGAAGAGGGAGAATCAGTTACTTGATGAAATTAGAGATAGTATCCAAATGGGTCAGACATGGTTTTTAAAAGTATATCCAGAATGTGTCAGCCATGGTTTTAAATGGTATATCCAAATGTGTCAGCCATGATTTTAAATGGTATATCCAAATGTGTCAGCCATGGTTTTAAATGACGTATCAAAACGGGTCAGTAGTGTAAATGGTTTATCCAAATGTGTCAGCCATGATTTTAAATGGTGTATCCAAATGTGTCAGCCATGGTTTTAAATGACGTATCAAAACGGGTCAGTAGTGTAAATGGTTTATCCAAATGTTTCAGCATGTTAAATGGTATCCAAATGGTAGTGTATAAAAGGATATATAGATAAGTTCGTAACACAATATAATAAACATTCCGTGACAAATGTCGACAAATCAGTGCGTTGCGGGAAGCAAACCATTAAAAAAATGGACATCGTTGTCGTATCAAAAGGACAATTTTAAAATGGATATTATAGATATGTTCACCAGTTTTCTTTTTTTCAATCATGAAACTTAAACTGAAACAGACTGTAAATATCTTTCTTAAAGAGATACTTTTCTGTTTGTAAGATGATTTACTTTATATAACGATATTATTTTACATATACTTATAGTACGAATTCGTTAGGATATTTCACCAAAAATTTAGACGAAATCCACTCAAATTCAGTAGCAAGATTCAGTGTTTTTGCACGAGAAGTTCATAAGAATACAAAACAAATACTGTAAGAATTATTATAAATAATATGGACCCATCCGACCCGTAATATATATATGCTCGATTTTAGGCACAATGACACTTAAATCCACGGATCATTATTTCAAGTAAATTTAGCCATTCATTATATTACATTACGACATGTGCTAAAGTATTAGTTAAAACTTATTTATTTTACGTCGATTGGGAAACAAGTTTTTTTAACTTATACTAATCTCTCTCGACGGTTCCTGGGTTGGACCAGTACTTTGTGCCTGGGAAGGTCATGAATAATTCTTGCCTCCTACGAGTTTCGAACCTACAACCTTCGGATCCGTAATCGGATGGGTTACCACTGGACCACGGCGCCCCTGTTTGTTTTATTCATGTCTAATTGTAACATTTGTCCAATTACCTCCCATAACACTCTTTAAGTTATTATATATGGACAATACTGCTTAGACAGCACATAAGGGTAGTTCTAGTACAAGTATCATGTTCAATCTAAGGCGAGATATTAAGGAAATGTTTCATGTAGACAACGTCTTCTGTTGTTCCATATTATTTACAATGGTGCCTCTCTGCGGTATATATCACGCCGTAGACAAGTGACATGATACCACACACAGTCAAATTGTATTGACCTTTGATCGCTGTGCTTACATGACGAAAGTGAAGCAACAATGTTGGTATATCGTGACCGAAGATCGCACCACGACCTAGAGGTTACGGGCCACTGGGACAGGTCGTGTTTGAATGGTCTCCGAGCTGTATCAATATTTTAAATAGGACTATGATTATATGCTGATTTTTTTCCCCTGTATAATCGTTTTAGAGAGCTTTTTTTTCTTGCCATCACAGTTCATTGATATTTGCAAATGCATTACATAGCCGTCGGAAATCTAGAATACTAAATATCTGTCAACTAATCTCTCTCTCTCTCTCTCTCTCTCTCTCTCTACATTTTCTAAATAAAAAATATTACGATTATCATATAAGAATATGGATCGAATAACTATTTACCCATAATCCAAAAGAAATTGACAGCGGACTTAAATTAGATTTATTTAGTTTCTGACATGAAGAATAAGAATGAAAATCGAACTCATTAAAACTTTTTCACAAAGATGTTAATTTCAAAATCATAAGGGGGGCGTGGTTTCAAAATCCACATTTCGTGGTTGTATAAATATATTAGTTTTAAGTGTTCATATTTATCACAAAATAGACGACAGGGCAAGATTTATCCTTTTCAAATAAAATAAATGCAAATAAATCAACCGTTCTTAAAACAAAACCCATTAGTATTTTGATTTCAGATGTTTTAGAGTAGATAGGCTGATACCAGAAATTAATGAGATGAAAAATGTCAATTCAATGAAATATATATCACTGCGTCATAAAATCAAAATACACCTGTACTTTTTTTTCTTTTTTTTTTTTTTTTTCTTTTTTTTTTTGTTTTTTTGTTTTTGTTTTTGTTTTATGCATGAGTTGACTACTTTTGAAATCAGATAAATGCTTCATTTCCAAACTGTCCTTTAACTGATTTTTCCATCGATAACGTGAGATGTCTAAGTTTGCAATAAAACGGCATGCTTTTATTTGAGTGCTCGTGGAAATGGAATTAAATGATAAAAAGAGCTACGTGTTTGCTTAATTGTTCCAGGTTTGTTATTTCGCCACGGGGGACAGCATTCCTAGGACGTAATGTAAGTTTAATAGAGTCAACGTCATTAATTATTGAAGCTGGATGCTTCAGATCGGTCGTCCGTCTCCTAACGAAATCCCGCATAGATGGCGCAGCAATCGCTTCCTTTATCGTCTACTGTCCTCTGCTATCGTCTGCAAATTGTCGTACTTTTGACCATGCGCAGTCCTCCGATAAAGATGAACCACCTTATGGACTATTCGACATCCGTTTTCATCCAGCTTTGGGCTGTTCTTTAATTAATTAGATATTATCTTTTACCTGCACAATGGTGGCCCGTGGGAGCCCAGCAATATAATGCTTCATCCCAGAAATCTATAGTTGTTATCCCCGGGCATCTCTTTATGCAGCTCTGAATGGAGTATCATTTTTTGTCCTTATTAATTAATACTCTTTTATTGTCATATACCAATGTTATCAGCACTATTTCCTTATTTCCTTCTGTCTTGAACAGTGTAGGTATTGTGGAATATATAAACGAGCCAATACCAACGTTGTTCCAGGAAACAAAAACAAACATGTAGGTTATAACACACACACACACACACACCCACACACACACACACACACACTGTTAGTATTTACGTGTATTTATATGTATGCATGATTAGTATTTACATGTATTTATATGTATGCATGCAAACAGGGAGAAAGAGAGAGATTATTAATATATCAATAGTTCCATTTTTTCCCCCGAAAATTAATGAAACTAACCGAATAGAAACGAACGATTTGTGACTTACGGGAGCGGCAAAGATCTCTAATGACCGACTGACTTCCCGTGTCTATTACCATGTAATTAGTTAACCCGTGCCAACATTGTTCGCCCTTCATTCCCATCGATCGCGGGATGAATTACATAGCACTATTCTATAACTATCTGCTATATACCTGTATTTGATAGATAAACCGATGCGTTTCTATGGTAACCAGGCAAGTATCCCGGGTGCCTTTTAGCACTTATGTCCTTTGTTGTCGTTAAATTTATCAAGAGTGTCTTTTTCATCACATACGGATAAAAAGTAGATTGGATTTCAAGAAAAATACAAAACAGCTATATTGTGACATGTGTATTTCAAATATTGCATTTATTGTCTCGAAATGGAACATTTTCGACTTGGCTATCTTATTGTCATCATAACATATACTGTCTGTATTTTCTGACATAAACCTATAGATATTTCTATGTACAAATTTACATTATCTTTAAAAAAAATTTGCACTGAATTAACTCTCAAATATATACGCTGTCCTCCAAAGCATACACAAATATTATAGAAAAGGCGTTTGCCGAAACATTGATACAAAACAATGTGAATATTTTCCTCATGTTCTTGAAGATATATTTCCATTTCTTTCATAATAAGGTTTACATCAGATTAAAATTCCAGTCATGAAATTTGCTATAATGGAACGACGATGTCACAAATATGTTAACAATTGCAAGTCTGGAATCGCAATGAAAATAAATAAATAAATTAATTAATTAATTAAAAAAAGAGGAAAAAGAAGAAATATAGGATATTTCTACCGTGTGTTAGTTCTTAGGATAGTCAAGAGTCAACAAGTCAATAAGTAAGCGGGGACTGATACGTATATGACTCCATACTTCAATTATTATATGCAGAGTAAGATTTTAATGATAAAAAAGCCGACTCCTACATTCACATAGTGATAAGATAATTAAAATCACAACCTGTATTTGGTGCTTGGTGATATTAAAAGTAAGAAAATCAGAAAACTAATATATCATTGTATAAAGGCTGTATAGGTTTGCAAGACTATTCCAATGTTCTTGGAATACGAAACAGAACATATTCATTTCCACAGGTTTCAATTCAGTTCGCCATTTTCCTTTAAATCTTTTGTTCTGTTAAAGAGAATTTGTATTTTTATGGTGAAAATCAATGCAATTTTATTACGGATTAAAAGTCAGGTGTCGCTATGAGCGAATGTTGCAACCGGATACATCACCAGTGTATTGATTCTCCGGATGCTCAACTGTCCGATTCAGTCTCTTTCTTTATTCCTTTCACTTTCTTACTATTTCGTTCACTGTTATTTCCCTTATTCTTTCTTTATTGACACCCCCTCTTTCTTGACTTTTTTCGTTCTTAACACCGATCTTTCTTTCTTAATGACTGTATTTATTTATTTATTTGTTTGTTTATTTATATTATTGTTATCTTTACCGCCATCATTGTTATCTTAATCGTCATCATTGTTATCGTCACCTCCATCAATTTTATCTTCACTTCTATCATCGTTATCTTTGTCGCCATCATTGTTATCTTCACCTCCATCAATTTTATCTTCACTTCTATCATCGTTATCTTTGTCGCCATCATTGTTATCTTCACCTCCATCAATTTTATCTTCACTTCTATCATCGTTATCTTTGTCGCCATCATTGTTATCTTCACCTCCATCAATTTTATCTTCACTTCTATCATCATTATCTTTGTCGCCATCATTGTTATCTTCACTGCAATCATTGTTATTTTCACCGCCATCAATGTTATCTTCATCGTCATCAACTATCGGTATTACCATTGCCTTCATCAAATTTATCATCTTCAACGTCGTCATTGTTATCATTATCGCCGTAATCGTCATCATTGTTATCATCTTTGTCGTCATTTTTAACTTCGCCGTCGTCAATATTATCATCGCCGTAATCAAAGTTGTCGTTATTGTTTTTAATATTGTCATTGTCATTTTTTCATTTGTCGTGCTTTCTAATTTTTTTTTAAAAGTACTTCGTCCTATGGGGCTTGTTTAAATCCCCCCTCTCTCTCTCTAGCTGTAGATCAAGTCGAAAACATAGAATAGATTAAAGTGATTTTCGGTTTTCAATAAAAAAATATATTCGAATAACTCAAGATAGAACGAAATGGGGAAACTTGATGCTACACAGGTTACCTTTAAAGAAATACTTGTCGTTGATTACAGCAAATTGTGTGATGGCAGTTTGTACCTCACATAAATCTGAGAATATTGACAGAATTAATAAATTCTTATCCCACGTGTTACAGGTCCATTCTTATGCCAGCATACGCTTCAATACATTGTTACATTTCACAAAAAAAAACGTTCTTCAGAAATTAATCAAACCTACGAAGCATGAAAACAGTCCACAATAGACACGGCAGCCCGACAAGGTGCGCTCTGGACTGGTCCAGTGTAATTTACTAATCATTTTCTTCTAGATTATTACTCTCCCGACGATAGAAACAATTTAGAAACAATCTGATACCCAGTCTATGACTCGCCAGCATCAATGAAACGCTCATACCTGATTTTAACAAGACACTGACACGTGACTTTAAATCAAGCTTCTGCGCGACAATGATGCTTGTGTCTTCTTTTTCAAATAATTATACATTATTGGAAGTACTAATGACTCCGGCCTAGGATAAATCAGGCTATTGCTGTATCAAGTATCTCGCAGATAATAAAGCAAGTGCCAGAAAAAGCCCAATCTCAGGAAACGGTGATTATCTTCGTTTAATATCTTCAGAGACCATTAGTATATTTTGTTTCAATTTCGCTTCAGTTTGGTTCCAGGACAATTCTTTGATAGAGGCAACAAATCGAGTTGTCCCAGGTGAGATGGGGCTTGCTTGATTGAGTCAAGTGGTGAGAGCGGCTGGCAAAGAAATTAATTTCTAGGGAAATATGATATCATCAAAGTCACAAATTCATTGCTGTAGAGCGAAAATGGTCTTTTTTGTCATTTTGATATATTTTGTGATGGGGATTTCTGAAAGTACACTGCAGAAGTATACAATGCAACTTTGAAATAGATATATATGAAATTATTCAAATACACATTGTTTCAAATCGACAACCAGGAAAAATCAAAGCGCACAATGGGATTAACATGAAATAGCTATAATTCTAAACCCAGCGTTTCTGAAGTTATTGAAGCAATAGAGGCAGTGATCATATGACGACAATAACTCTACACACAGTTGCTACATCGCTCTCTGATTGTCACATAATAATCCTGAGTAATGGTCATCAACCTTACATTCATAAAGTTGCATACCTTAGTAGGTCATTCCCTTTCTTCAGTACTAGTGAACCTGATGTATACATTTTACCTGCTGCTGCGTATGTGTAGAAAATGACAAGCTGTTTGATTATTTAAGATGTTAGAATGTTTGCCTTTCTATTTAAAAGTTAAGAAATGCTGTAGGAGGAACCTAACTCGCCACAATGCAAAATTACGTGTGGGCTACTTTAGGTTTATTATATACCATGTAGTTTCTTATGCCTAGCGCTACTTTTTCTTTTTACAGAAGTAGATCTTCATGTATGTAAAATGGGTTGCTGTTCTAATAAAGAAATGTCACGGATATTTTGTTCACGCTTAAAATGGATGTTTCCAGTGCAAAATAATGGTAAAAGAAAACATGTTAACAAACAATAGCACATTAAGCTGTTACGGTTATGATTTAAACGTCTGTGTACCATATTCCACTCGTATTCGTTAGTGCAGAATCGCATTGCAGGGGAGGTTCAATTAAAATTGCCGGGGTATACAATAAAAAAAATCAGCAAGGTCAGGAAGGCCTGTTTGGGTTTTTCAGCTACATAAGATGGTTGTCGCCACAAAAGCAATGCTATGTATCCATTCATGGAAATGCTTTGATATTCTGAAGTGGTATGTATTGTCATATGATTTAATACACACATGTGTTCGCCTGGACACACCAAAAACATCATTATGTTTATGATATTAATGTTAATTCCAAACACGCATTTCTTTGCGCTTTGGCAGCTGAAAACTGGTTTGGGTTTGATTTATAGAATTGGAAAATCACGGAGTATATATATAAGTGATAATATTGGTAGTTTAAACTTTGTAACTGGGCATTTTTGATAGAAAAGTAGCTTTCGGATGACTTTGGTTTGATTAAAATTTTGATTTCTTAAAAGTGGACCAGAACTGTGAATCCCCTATACCGGTTGCTTGCACTGTACGTGAAAGAAAGATTCCATTCCTAGTGTTTTGATGTAGTTCACCTATTCCTCAGATAAGATCTTGAACTTTCAACGAAAAAACTCTTTCCCTCTCTCTTGTAATATCACTATATAAAAAAGTTATGAAAATACGTTCAACTGCACTTGTGATGAAGTATATGCTATTTTACATAGATTACGCTGCAGCGTAGGGGAGCATTTAAAAATTAGAAAATTCTCTGTCAGGAATATTGCTAGCTTTAATGGCTTCGCAAAGATATGATAGCTAGATTCTGGAAATTGGGGAATTACAAAATTAAAATTTATCTTGGAACAGTTTTCCCGCATGAACCACTCCATGTTTAAGTTAATTCAATTAAACCCGTGTAATGAATCAAGGAGAGAAAACAGCCTGTCTAGGAAAGGCAAATGTTGGCCCATTATGATGAAATTTGCTGTAAGCTTTGCCTCAAATAGTAATGTCCCATGGTGTGAAAAGAAAAGACGGTGTCTTGTGTAAATATTTTGTTTTGTTCTTTTGTTCTTTGATTTTCTATTTGCATGTTGAAGTTTCAAAATAATTGCTAAATGTTACAAAAGCATTAATAATTGAATCTGTCTCTATATACAGATTTCCAGCGGGTTATGACTCTTATCACACTAATCAACACTGGTTATAACTCTACTCAGAGATAAATGTTTTGAAAAAAAAAAGATTAAAGATTAACACTGGGAAAAATTGGGACTCTACTACATACATGGCCAAATTTCTCTACACGTTGATTTATACATGTACTAGGTTATGACGGGTTATGATTCTCTGCATATTTGATTCCTACTGATTTATACTAGGTTATGCTTAAACAAAAGTCTACGATTCTCTCTACATACTGATATGCACTTAGGTTTGTTCTCTCTATATGCATGGTTATGGATCAAAGATCTATTAAAATTAAATATTGGCAACCAGCCTAAATCTCTAAATCTCACAGTGGTCTAAATCTTATAAAATCGCGCAGTACGAAGAATATTGTCCAATTCTCGCAAAATAACGTTTTCAAATATCTCATACGTAGCATTGAAAAAAGCAAATCATATCTTACAATAGGACATCACAATACCTTCACAATGAAATATAGGTCAAGAATAAATTTAAGTTTTATGTCAAAAAGAAAAAAATACATGATCGACGTAAAATTTTATTCTGCAACATTGGTTGAATTCAAATCGTAATTTTAAAAAAATGTAAAAATGTAACAAAGTGAAAATAATTCCTCGCATTAATAAAAGAAATGAATGTTTTATAATTATGGTTACGTTTTTCCACTGGGATATTTTCCATACTTCCTAAAGTTTGTAAAAATCAAGGATGCTGTGTGTCTTAACAATATTTTCAATGGATTTTTGAGAAGTTTCAAATTTTTGGTTCATAGATGACATCACAGCTTGACACTGTATACTGTACTACACACGGGGATATGTTTCTCTTACACACTGATTTATACATTACTATGACTCTTTACATACCGGGTATGATTCTCCTGTCACTATTCTATATTGGGTAATGACTCTAAACCCAGGTGCATAGGTTACATACAGGGTGACGATAATATATAACGATGATCTTGTCTCTGATTTATACTGGGTTATGACTCTAAACTCATGTGCACGGTGTTACAATTTTCTACTTACAGGGTGACGATAATATATAACGATGATCTTGTCTCTGTTTTATACTTGGTTATGACTCTAAACTCATGTGCACGTGTTTAATATATAACGATGTTTGTCATTTATACTGGGTTATGACTCTAAACTCATGTGCACGTGTTACAATTTTCTACTTACAGGGTGACGATAATATATAACGATGATCTTGTCTCTGTTTTATACTTGGTTATGACTCTAAACTCATGTGCACGGTGTTACAATTTTCTACTTACAGGGTGACGATAATATATAACGATGATCTTGTCTCTGATTTATACTGGGTTATGGCTCTAAACTCATGTGCACAGTGTTACAATTTTCTTCTTACAGGGTGACGATAATATATAACGATGATCTTGTCTCTGATTTATACTGGGTTATGACTCTTAACTCATGTGCACGGTGTTACAATTTTCTACTTACAGGGTGACGATAATATATAACGATGATCTTGTCTCTGATTTATACTGGGTTATGGCTCTAAACTCATGTGCACAGTGTTACAATTTTCTACTTACAGGGTGACGATAATATATTACGATGATCTTGTCTCTGTTTTATACTTTGTTATGACTCTAAACTCATGTGCACAGTGTTACAATTTTCTACTTACAGGGTGACGATAATATATAACGATGATCTTGTCACTGATTTATACTGGGTTATGACTCTAAACTTATGTGCACAGTGTTACAATTTTCTACTTACAGGGTGACGATAATATATAACGATGATCTTGTCACTGATTTATACTGGGTTATGACTCTAAACTCATGTGCACAGTGTTACAATTTTCTACTTACAGGGTGACGATAATATATAACGATGATCTTGTCACTGATTTATACTGGGTTATGACTCTAAACTCATGTGCACAGTGTTACAATTTTCTACTTACAGGGTGACGATAATATATAACGATGATCTTGTCTCTGTTTTATACTTGGTTATGGCTCTTTACTCATGTGCACAGTGTTACAATTTTCTTCTTACAGGGTGACGATAATATATAACGATGATCTTGTCTCTGTTTTATACTTGGTTATGGCTCTTTACTCAGGTGCACAGTGTTACAATTTTCTACTTACAGGGTGACGATAATATATAACGATGATCTTGTCTCTGTTTTATACTTGGTTATGGCTCTTTACTCAGGTGCACAGTGTTACAATTTTCTACTTACAGGGTGACGATAATATATAACGATGATCTTGTCTCCGATTTATTCTGGGTTATGACTCTTAACTCATGTGCACAGTGTTACAATTTTCTACTTACAGGGTGACGATAATATATAACGATGATCTTGTCTCCGCTTTATACTGGGTTATGACTCTTAACTCATGTGCACAGTGTTACAATTTTCTACTTACAGGGTGACGATAATATATAAGGATGATCTTGTCTCCGCTTTATACTGGGTTATGACTCTAAACTCACGTGTACAGTGTTACAATTTTCTACTTACTAAGGATGATCTTGTCTCCGCTTTATACTGGGTTATGACTCTAAACTCACGTGTACAGTGTTACAATTTTCTACTTACAGGGTGACGATAATATATAACGATTATATTGTCTCTGATTTACACTGGGTTATGAGTAATGGCTTCCTGCATACAAATTAACTATGTTCTTACATTGATGACTCTACACTAAAATTCACTATTCTCTACTCACTTAATTGTACTGGTTTTGTCTATATAGGACTCTCCGTACCAAGTGTTTTTTTTTATTGTACACACAAGGTTATGGCTCTCTACACACAGAGCTTTGATTCCCTTCATACTCTTTAGTGCCATGACGCCCTTTATACGGTGTTATAATTCTCTACATCCTCTATACACTTATTTATACTGAATCCCGACAGGGCCATTCGGATCAGCCGTCCAGCTAGCTTGCGGTATGTCGATGGTCTATCCGGATGCCTTCGTGCACTCGGGGTCTTCCTCCATCTGTAATTAGCTTGACGTCGCTACATGACTGAAATTCTCTAATTCTCTATCTTCTCTATATACTGATTTATACTGTGCATTGACACGCTATATACGGTGTTATAATTCTTTACATTCCCTATACACTGATTTACACAGAGATATATACGATGCTATGATTCTCTACATTCCCAATATACTGATTTATACAGTGTTATCATTCCCTACCTTCTCTTTACACTGATTTTCTGGGTTTTTATTCTCGTCACACTGGTTTATACTGTCATTGTCTCTCTACATACCGTGTTATGTCTCTCTACACCGTGTTATGTCTCTCTACTTACCGAGCTATGTATCTCTACATATCGAGTTATGTATCTCTACATATTGTTTTATGTCTCTCTACATAGTGTTATGTCTCTCTACTTACCGTGTTATGTCTCTCTACATCGTGTTATGTCTCTCTACATACCGTGTTATGTCTCTCTACATCGTGTTATGTCTCTCTACATACCGTGTTATGTCTCTCTACATCGTGTTATGTCTCTCTGCATACCGTGTTATGTCTCTCTACATTGTGTTATGTCTCTCTACTTACAAAGCTGTGTATCTCTACATACCGAGCTATGTATCTCTACATATTGTGTTATGTCTCTCTACATAGTGTTATGTCTCTCTACTTAACGAGCTATGTATCTCTACATACATTGTTATGTCTCTCTACATAGTGTTATGTATCTCTACTTACCGAGCTATGTATCTCTACATACTGTGTTATGTCTCTCTACATAGTGTTATGTCTCTCTCCTTACAGAGCTATGTATCTCTACATCAGTGTTATGTCTCTCTACATAGTGTTATGTATCTCTACTTACCGAGCTATGTATCTCTACATACTGTGTTATGTCTCTTTACAAACCGTGTTATGTCTCTCTACTTACCAAGCGATGTATCTCTACGTACAGTGTTATGTCTCTCTACATACAGTGTTATGTCTCTCTACATACCGAGCTATGTATCTCTACATACAGTGTTATGTCTCTCTACTGACCGAGCCATGTATCTCTACATACAGTGTTATGTATCTCTACATACAGTGTTGTGTATCTCTACTTAATGAGCTATGTATCTCTACATATTGTGTTATGTCTCTCTACATAGTGTTATGTCTCTCTACTGACCGAGCCATGTATCTCTACATACAGTGTTAAGTATCTCTACATAAAGTGTTATGTCTCTCTACATACCGAGCTTTGAGCTATGTATCTCTACATACCGTGTTATATCTCTCTACATACAGTGTTATGTCTCTCTACTTACCGAGCTATGTCTCTCTACATACAGTGTTATGTCTCTCTACATACAGTGTTATGTCTCTCTACAGTGCTATGTCTCTCTACATACAGTGTAATGTCTCTATATTACCGAGCTATGACTCTCTACATACAGTGTTATGTCTCTCTACATACAGTGTTATGTATCTCTACATACAGTGTTATGCCTCTCTACATACAGAGTTATGTCTCTCTCTACATACAGTGTTATGTCCCTCTACATAAAGTGTTATGTCTCTCTACATACCGAGCTATGAGCTATGTATCTCTACATACCGTGTTATGATTTTCTACATATGTAGCGTTATGTCTCTCTACATACAGTTTTATGCTAACTACCAACATCTTAACACTTTCTAATGATCCCATATACAAAGCTTAACATAGTTAGGATTCTCTGCACACAAGGTTATGACAATTTCCATACATACGCATTCTTGGTTATTTTATTGTGTAAACAATGTCTATATAGACTCAGTCGAGACGGATAAGATTTCTCAACTACGGCTAAGCAGCAGCGATAAAGTAAAATGAACTACATGGAATGTATTAGAGATACACTCGCAACTAAGAATATACTTATTTATATATAAATTCATAAAACGCCTCACCTGGGAAAATGTCGAATATTCTATAATTAGTGGTAGGGAAAAGGCTTCAATGTTCTGTTTGGGTCTAATAGGACAAGGTCACTGATACTAAAAATAGAATGCCCCCAAAACTGAATTTACTTACAATAATTTTATCAGATACGAGCTATCATAATCAAGGTTGGAACATACATGTATACGTGTATAGCATGTGTGAAAATAGTTTGAGGTCTTCTTTGTCAATGTCATTAATACTAAAAATAGAAATTTGTTACTGCTTACTGTCAGTCCCAAAATAGATCTTTCTATATAACATTTGTCAGGAATAAAACATAATCAAACATGCAACCTATATAGCGTTTAACAGGAATCAAATAGTTCAACCATGTTTTGGACATATTTATCTCCTGTGTGAAAGGTAAATACTTTGACTGGTTTTTCATGAGACTCGTTCATAAATCTCGGATAAAACACAATATAGACATAAAGAGATTAATTTGCTATAAATAAATAAATAAATAAATAAATAAATAAACCTTCAATTTTATCTTGCATTGTTAACAATGCAACATATTACCAATTCAAATACCGGATATCCAAATGGTCAGCTACACGTGCACCTGTTTGCTCGTACAATCGTTATACAATATACATGTATAAATATGCTTGATTGACAAAATCCTGTTTTTGCGAGTGACATTTCTTTAACTTATCTTAAATTAATAAAATTCACAACAATACTCTTTATGTGATTTATCTATAATTTTATTATGTAATTTGCCAAGGCACACAGCAAACGATAACTCTGCAACGATGTGATTATCAATAAAGCAAAATACGATGGATGAATGCAGTAGCAGGCTAAAGGTGAAATGCAGCAATACACGCACCTCTGACATGCAATGTGTCCTTGGTTAATCTTATACTTAATCTTAAATATAGGTATACGGTAAATAGAATTATGTCGTTGCAAATTACAAGCAACTTGACTTTCTCCGTTGCTGTTTTAGTATATGCTTGACGCAACAGAGCTATTAGTGCTTCAATTAAACCACCTTTAACTAAATGGGTACAGAAGAAAGGATATGTTACAACAGTAAAATACCTTTTTAACATTTTCTCGCATATTTGTTGTTACTTAGAAGAGAATCAGCTGTGTAATAATATGTTATTTATTTTACAGAATCTAAAATACGCCCAGTCTACAGTTATAAGGAATTCAGCAGACTGTCTGGTGTTTTCAAAACGGCAATACAAGTGCATTTCGGGATATGATAGTCAAGGTGTCTGTGCTGGCACGTAAATCAGAATGACCACACTGTTAATATCTAAATCATGAAGTGAAAGTCAATATTGCTTTTATTTAGCAGTGTACATTACATAAGAGAAAGTAATTAGAATTACGAAAGAGGTATAAAACAAAACTTTCCAGAACAGCATGCTCAGTCGTATACGCCATGCAGTGTCTATCATCGAAGATTTATAATGTCCTTTTTATTTATACATTTGTTTTTTGTACAATTTATAGTTTTCCCGATTTTAATAAACAACATTTTTATAAGGATGGAGACGAGTATACTGTTGACTTCACGCTGCCAGGCTGCTTGGCTGCCAACTTCATGGACATCATAAATTAATGTTTCACTAAGGACATCATGCAAAGTCCAAAGGGCATGGATAGAGTAGAGGTATGTAGCTATTTAAAAAGCTCACGATATATTGACATTATTCCAGCCAACAAGATTAGCCCATTCAGGGCCGCCATCATAATGTATGCCGTGAATTATTCATACCGTCCTGACTGCATATATTGTCCCTATTAAAGCATCCGAAAGCTATATATTTGCATGTTTCCCAAAATACTTCCTTTACGGTACTGTGTTCATAAAATAACGAGATCAAATAGATTGTATCCGGTTGATCGAAACTATAACAAAACAGAGGACATTAGAAGAGAATGATATGCTTATTTCTTCAACATGTACTTAAAATGTTACAGAAGTTGGTAAAGCAATATGTACAAATAGCTTAAGTTCACGAAAAAAAATGTTTGCATTTGTCCGACGGCCACTCGTGGTATAATCCCGCACTCGAGGATGAATCATAGGTTGAAAAATAGGCGCCAATGTAAATATATGGATACGTTCTTAGACTTTACTAACTTTAGTCACTCGTATTTTTTTCTGCTTTTACACTCCATGTTGAGGAGGATATCATATACTCGTACACGTCAAAGGTAGGAGCGAAACTAGGCCAAGTGCATATATACATTTAAGAACTTATTCAAGTTTCGCTCTTACCCCTCCATGTATTGTTATATTGTACGTTTAAGAGGAAGCACGGTATTGAATTCTTGGAATCTAGAGAGACCATGACTTCTATGGTGATGGTTGTGAAAATGAGTTGGAAAAAAAAGGAGAAACTAATGTCACTATCATACTCCAAGATGCCTACGCACGTACTTTACAGCAGCATGTGCACATTTCAACTAACATGTTTTGTAAATGGCTGATGGGACGGGCACGATAGTTTGTCTTCTCGGTTCTTGGCTAATTCAGAAAGATGTATTGTGAACATTAAGTCTTCCAAGAGTGTGGCATCTGCATATAGGATATTTTTCTAAGCTTACAGTATTAGTAAAGAACAATACAAAAGCGTGCGATTTTCCCCTGAGAAAACAAAAACGACGCGTAACGAGGGTAATTATGTGAACAGAATTACATGTAGTATACTGTTGAAAAATGGATCTTAGTCAAGACTGCAAGAAACGTATTGCATGTATACGCTTTTCGTGTACATTGGGTACACGTGTTTATGCCTAGCAGTGTGCTTTTTGTTGTGGTGCTAGGCTAAATGCTCTGTGCTTTACCAGTGCTTCATTGTGTTTCATGGAAAGTGACCTCCGCCATCGAACGTGAACGGTTTTTGAAAACCGATGTAGCGATTGATTGTTTTTTTAGTGAAAGTATACTATTTGTGTTTTAATTTGAATAAGTTATAATGTTTATGTTTAATGTTAAGATATTTCGAATATCAGACTAACAGACTCATTTTCTCTTGCGTATCGTTCAGTTATTTGGTCGCATGTTCTATCGATCCCCGAAACTCAGAACAGACGTCTGTCCCGCATAAAAAGAGAAACAGTATTCCAAATAAACATGACGGGGTTCTTGGTCGTAAATTGTCCCACAGGTGGACCAGAAAGTCCCCCCAATACCGCTGATTCACGGAGAAGAGCCATTAGATATGACTTTGCTAATAAAGACAGCAATGCCACACTACACGAGGCGATGCTCCGACAGCTACTGGGCCACGTAATTGCAAATAAATCATCGCAAAGGCTTGCACAAGGAAAGTAGTGTATCCTTGCTTCCATCCCAAGATAAAAAAAAAACAGACTTCGCACAGATTGCCCTTATATAATGAAACGAACAGGAGA